>CAJFCO010000044.1:2132000-2281987 GCA_904066015.1 Synergus gifuensis | reverse complement strand
CGTGGTTTAAATTAGTGTAATTTGATTAACTATAAGAAGCATTGGGATTGTCATATTTTGTCATATTATTCTGGATTATATAATAATTAGAGTAATAATTAATCGAATAAAAGATCGTCATCTACAGAGTACTTTTTGTATTGTCAGCCCCCTTTTTCTCAAGTCTATATTGTATAATTATTATTCTATTCTCCTTAGGTTTCATTTGTCGTGACCTCTAATTAAGAAAAACTTGAATCGTGCTCGAATAATCAGGAAATGAAAAGTATGTGTTTTTTTAGTCATTAGACCAAAGCTTTGATGGAAGAATTAAGTAATCAACATTTCTTATTTACATTAATACAACAGGAAAAATCATGACTAAGGTCAAAATAGTTTATAGTTAATAGAGTAATTTTTCAGATTGAATATCAACATATTACAAATGATTCTATCAGATGCAATTAACTAAATTCGAAACGAAATAATTAGAAGCAATATACACTCTCAAGACGAATTAGGTGCAAATAAATAATTATCCTAGATCTCTTCAACTAGATATTCCTTATACCAACACTGATCAATGATCATCATGCTATAAAATCTTATCTTTTCGTAAGATTTATTATTTCTGATATTTATTCCACTCAATAAAAACATACTTTTCGTATATGAAAGGTGCATGTAAAAAAGTCATCAAAAATACATTTAAAAAAAAGAGAATGGAAAAGTGACTTTAACTATTGCATAATGTTACCTGCAGTGAGAACCTGAAGTCGACCTCGTTGAATGAACCAAATTTAGGAAATTAAGGCTAATCTATCATTCACGCTCTAGCCTTCCTTAAGTGGGTATTGAAAAAAGCCATGAATTGAATTACTCTTTCTTTCTAATGAAGGTCGAGAATAGAGCCTACGTGATCAACTATATGATGATATTCAAGAATTTTTATTTTTTAAAACCAGAATACATAATAGTGCACCTACTATGGTACATCAATATCACACTGCCTAATATGATACATAGAATTACGCTACCTTATTTATGCAACGATAATCGATTCGAAGAAGTCTTCCTTCTTGTATTACAAAAAATCGATAAGCTTTTCTTGCCTCGTATTCCATTATTCTCTAAACGTTTGTTCTTTGAAAATCATACTAGAGAATACAAAAGGATAACAAAAGAACTAAACTTCTAGCGTAGAAAATTATGTGGATTAACTTTTTGCTGGAACAAAACAACAGATACTTTGAATAGGTTTCGTAGTATCAAAAATATAGATTAAAAAATTAGTCTGTGATTTAAGTGAACTACTTCATTTTTTTTTTTTTTTTTTTTTTTTTTTTTTTTTCTAGCCAATTGAATTAATTACGAGTCCCATTTCTGTAAAATACTAAAAAGTGATGAAAAGAATGCACCACTTTCAGTAAGTGTCATTATTGTAATTCTAGTGAATTTTACCTCCCATTTCTGAGAAAATAATGAGAATTACCTTGACAGAGAGAAGGGGCATTCTCTGTCTGATTATTAAAGACTTCCGCATTACTACGCGGGATTCTCAGACGGATCTTCGAACGAACAAGAGCGATTGCCTCGATTGCGCTTGTTACACAATTAATTACGTGAGAACAATTATTGTTGATTGCCCTTATGTATTAGCCATAAATGGTAAAAACTAGTTTCACGGGCACACACGTGAGGCATTTATTGTATTTATTTTCTATCGTTCCTTTATCGAAGACTGACAAACCAATCGCTATAGCATATCTTAATTAAGTAAGTATTACACGATTATGCAGCGATTACTTCATGCACAATTTCCTATGACTTCAGATGAAATAATTATGATGGATACATACCAAAAGCTGAAAAATTAAGCATTACTGTAAAAATTATCAATGCAAGAGCATAATTATGAAAGCAGTTACGATCTTTAGCATTAATGAAACATTTTATTATAACATTATGTTTAACTAAAGAAGCTGATTTTTACGAGCAACCTTGAAAATTGCATATCTTATAAATGTCGTTCTCATATAGTCATATCACGTATAAAGACCCGGAATACATCCAACACATGATTGGTAGTGAAAAATGCACAGCGGAAGTCTTTAATATCTAGACGCACATCGCACATTTTGAAAAAAAAATTGCCACGTGGATATTATCTCCTTTTTATCTCTTACAATTCAACGATGTAATTTTATTCTGCATCGTGAATTAATATTTGAGGAGAATACATGCATGATTTCCAAGAACATCATCTAATGAGTTTTCATATTCAAAGATTATATCAGTGCAAGGACCCTCGAAGAATGCAGATTTTCCTTTGTTTCTTGTAATGCATAAGGTTTATATGAAAATATGAATGTTCCATTGAAAGTGAGGAAAAAAGTAAAGAATGTTTAATGATTAAGGTAGTGGTCTGACACCTTTGGATTAATGCTTCAGAAAATAGAATTCGTAACCACTCCTGATTTCTATGGTGGTATACGAAATGAAGACATAAAGATTGCAAAGAATTGCAATGTGGCGATTAGGTTTAGTAAGCGTAGGACATCAAGAACAACGCAATAGTCATTACAGCCGTTTGAAGGCATGCAATGACTCTTCGCAAGCGATTTAAGTGGATCGGATTTGCGATTCACAGTGCCTGCAGGTGATCTGTAATCCACCGGCGAAGAACGGAATTCTAGATAAATGAACCCGATTGAATGCAAATCAAGAATGTAAAGCGTGCCCTCTTAGCGAAACTGAGATTGCACTAGACATTTGGCTGATTCTATGCACCAATGTTGCGTCTTCAGCGTGTAACCTTTGTTCAAAATTGAAACTTGTGTATAAGATATAAGCTGAATATTAGCTGTAGTATTCAATTTTTTGCAAGATATAAAGAGTGAGAAAACTTTCACGTTTTGAGGAACGTTAATTATAAATTAAAGATGATATCATACATATAATCAAAATGTTATCTTTGCTATTTAAATACAATTTAACTGTCCCACAATTCATGGAGTTTGAGATTTACGAGGTAGATAATTTCTGTAATTCTGCATCTCTTAGAAGAACACATAAGCTTAGCTTATTTTAGTGCTACGAAATCTCTTCATAGTGAATATCTTACATAAAAAGTGATGTGTAAATTATAATTACGTAAAGTTATTCAGCAGTGTTTTTGAAATTTATCCGTATTCTAATGACATTAACGAATTTAAAATTTCCAGCCATGCAAATGTGGAACGGCCTTCAAATTGGACGTTTGACAAAAATAAATGTTGGTTAAACTTTTGACATAATAAAAAAGTTCTAAAATTTTATGAATAGAAATGACAATTAGAATTAAATAGGTCGTTAAAACATTCTACATCCTTGATTTTGAATTTTAATAAGTTAATATATCATTTTTTTAATGAACTTGCAAAAATGCAAATTTGCCCAAAATTAGAGCACACTATGCTGCCAACAATGTCGATCTATAAATCAATCTTGTCCCAACCCCTTAAAATTTTTTTATCAATTACAATCATTGAAACTTCATGCAAATCATAAAAAAAAGAATGTTCTACATATATTCCAGTTCTGTTTTAAGAGACAAAATAATTTTATACGTAATGCATTTGTAGAAATAAGAATGTGTTAATGACTGCTAATGGTTTTTCAAAGAACATCAATTCACAAAGTCGAATAAGGTTTTTAATTTTTTTTGTCATGAAATGGCTAAATTATTCTACTCCTATTATTTTTTCCTCTTTCCTCACTTCCAATCAATTCTCCTCGGTCCAATTAAACCTTTTTTTCTCTAGGCCAAACAAAAGTTTCTCTGTGAATATTCATAGAAAATGACAGCATTTTTATTATTCTCGAAGATCCTTCAAACTGACATTAAGTCTCTAATTTACTTAGCATTGCATAAAATGTAGAAATCGTTCCTCCCCTTCCAAATTGGTAACGAGATTCACGTGACAAATGACAAGTATCGTTTCTGAAGGTGATTCAGATTATGTCGCGTGTCCGGATTTCCGGTGAGAGGAGGAGACGCGAGGCTCAAGACTTAAGGCTCAGATGTAAAACAATTAAAGGACATTCAAAAACATTGAATTCGAAAGAATTAGATTCAACCACGTTATACATAAGATATACGACACACAAAAAGAAAAATCTGATAGAGATGTATGCACATAATTTCCATGAATTTAAATGAATTCTGTATAAAAACCTGCATGAACATAAAATATTGATATTCTATACTAAAATTTCATATAATATCGCTAATATCAGTATTTATAATTCATAACATGGTCATGTGTTTTTTTAATGAAGCACTTTCAATTATTCTTTTCCGTGCAAGAGGAAGGAGTCTCGATATGAAGAGAGACTGGGAAGCAAGGTTAATTGTTCTCTCCCAGGGGAGGGCAAGGGTCACCTTGACCATCAAGAAATGGTCAGGACCGTTGATTGGCGGGGGTCCTCCGCGACCTCCGACGCCGACATATAAGTCCCAGTACCGACTCCCACCTTGCTTCAAACAGATCAAGTCACTCCGTGCATCTACCTACCAACTACCTTCAGACCGATTTACCTACCCCTTCTCGAGAGTGAACCAGCGCGGTAATTCGAAACAGTTTACCAGACTACCGCGCTAGTACTTGGCCGACTTGTCCGGCGAACGGAAACAACCGTCTCGCAACGCCTTTCCTGAAGAAGAAGATACTGCGTAAACGCGCAAAAACGAAATGAAGTTCGTAAGTGAATTTTTTTTTTAATCAACATTAGTGACGCGAGTGACTATTCAAGGATGTGTCAATTCATCAACTTAATCAATCCATTCATGACATAGTTAATAAATTAATACGTCACGCGGGTTGGTCAATTATAAATGAAAGTTTGGTGCACAATCTATTAGTAGCAACTTAGGAGAGTCAAGATGTAACGGTAGTTATGGATTAATCTGTATTTTAGGCCTCATCTTTTGGGTAAGCTAGTGTATAATAAAATCATCTGTAGAAAATCATTGATTGATAAGTCAATTTATATAAGTAATTAGCACAGTTAAAAAAATGATGAATTTCAAATTCATTTGATGAAAACAAGAAAAATTCAAATGCAATGTAGCGTGGCTGACCAGAACTGTCCTTTTCTACTGAAACGTTACCTCTGCACGTTTATGATATTCTCATTCAAATTCACGATTCAAATTAAGACTCAACTTTTTTAAGAAAATTTCAATGGGGTCAAAGATTCCAAGAAAAATAGAAACCATACATTTTTCGCTAAAGATAGCTTCCGAAGAAAGTAGTCATTCTTGAAATCAATTAAAAATTTCCTTCAATACCAAACAAGTTTTATTTTCATTCCAAGTAATTTCCAACTTAATCCAGTGATTCTCAATTTTATTGATAACTTTTTTCGATATCGTGTTAATACACTTTTCAACCAGAGTCCATGTTCGTTTGCAGTTTCCTATTTAAGTATTCCACGAACATGAGCACAGTAATTTAATTTAATTACCAGCAACTGTGCAAATTTAATCACCATCCAGATGCTATGCTGGAACGTAAAATAAATCATAATTTAAAAGTGAAGGAAATTTACCTATCTATAGATCTATCTATATAAATTTGTACTATGGATTTTTTAAGATATTTTGCAAATTTTTTCGAACTTTAAACATTTTTTTAATTTTAATTTTTGTAATCCTTTTAAAAACACTTGAAATAAATAGAAAAATTTTTTTAAATCTCTTGAAATTTTTTTAGTTCTTTTAAATTGTATGAAATATAAAGAATAAAAAATCCTATATAAAAAATGTACGATATAAAATGATATACATCGGATGAGAACAGTAATTAACTTTTGTACTAGTGCCGTCTGTAATGAAGCCGTCACCTTAACCGCAATTAAAACTAAACAGGCGTCGAAGTACATCTGAAAGTAACTACTCGTTAAGGCACTTTATACTTAATTGGTCCTTTTATAATGTATAATTCCTGAGTTTCAATGATAGAATTGTGTGACTTTGTAACAATGTCAGACTTCACATCTTCATGGACTCCAGTGAAAATAACTGCATTATACCCAATGATATTCAAAGAAACAAAACGGAAACGACTCCTTTATGCAAGAAATACAGAGAAATAATCGCCAGATTTTTGTTTAAATTACCAATTTCAATAATCTTTCATTTCTAATATAAAAAAAAAACCATTAAATTATTGTATCCTAATTACGGCTATTAAAATATCTCAAGAAATTACTCACATACTAATTATACTAAATTAACAAATTTTATGGTAATATAATTGAAGCTAGAAATTATCTTTACGTTGTGGTCACGACATTCAAACTTTTAGCTTTACAATATTGTCCAGAGTAACTAAATAGTTAAAAAATAAGGAAAGGATTTTAATTGCCAGCAAACTATTCATACTGAGAATGTTTTGAACCTAATCAATTTGAAACTTTAGATATAATTTATGACTCGTTCTTTATATTATCACTAAAATCTGCTTTATGATCATGAAAATAATTGTCATATGGTAAAATACGATTGCACTTGTACATTTAGAAGGTTTTCCTTTGAATACCTGATCACTATTTTACGGGTTCCACTTGAACTAGTTGTTACCACAGAACATTAAACCCTCATTCACTCCATTAAATTGAGACGTTACATGCAATAAAAGTTGAAGCTTTATGATGCCAAGATAGAATTTAAACCTTCATTGCACTCAATACTTTAATTATTATGTTTTTCACCATGAGAAGAACATAAATTGTAATTTATTACATATTTAACTTCTATTTCTGCTTCACTAAAACCGTGACATTCTCATTTTCTCAAGCTTGTAATGTTTTGAATTTTCAAAAGAAACATAATTACTTATCTTAATATTTTTCTTGCAATCATAAGGAGTTATATCGCATTGTAGCTTTAATATAAAAAAAGAATAAATTAAATAAGGTCGATATTTGCAGATATTTCTATTAAGTAAATAAAATACAAACAATTTGTAAAAATGATATAATATTTGTCTTAAGCGAGTTGATTTACCTAGTATTTAATTTATAGTTTTGTTTATCTGTAAAATTAAGTAAATTAACAGCAATAAATCTCTGTTTTAATTATCTCTGAGGAAACTCTGCTTATTGACAAATCAAATAATTTGTGGTTTAAGCGCGCAGAGTAGGAGTTTCGAATAATTTAATCAGATCTGGTATCGAATAAATTCTTAGTTTCTAAGCAGGTAGACATTTCTCCTGGTGCTGTTACGATCAGTTACAGTATACTTATCACACTCGCCCCGCAGGTTCGGATCTAGTGGAAGGTGTCCAAGTGAAGGAGGTTGTACCTTACATACTGTACGCACACGTCAGACAAAAATTATGGGTTCGCGAGACAATCAAATGAATCAGAGCGTACTTTATGGCACGTTCGAAGCTAAACATACTGCACGGCATTTGTGAAGAGTCGGCCTTTCGAAAGTACGCAATGCCACGAGATAAACATGTGGCAACGTGTTCATCTCACTGCGAAAACAGCTAATGAAATTTATCAAATCAGATGAATATATTTATTGCTTTATCCATATGGTATTCCAATCACGAGACTAAGTGCGCGCTTGAGCGCGCGTGTTTCGTGTTTAGATGCTGAAAGCTGCAAACCAAAAACTCAACTGTTAAGAATATTGTGAAAGTGGATGTTTTGAGTCAGTTATTTTACTCCTTTTTTTTATTCATTTATTAATGTCGATTTAGTCACTAAAAATTTGAAGCTTGTCAAAGACCATTGATACGAATATGGGAAAGTAGTGTGGGTGCCAGTAGAAATGGATAGTCTCGGTCAGACCATTTTCACACTGGTCTCGTTATTCTTTCTTTTTGTTTATTCGACAAATCTCTATTATATTTATTCTCATTTAACTCTTATTTTTAATATGATCCTATTTTAATTTATTCTATTCATATTCTATTAATAATTGAATTATTCTTGTTAACTGTATTTAAAACGAAGTATTTCGTATTTTTGTAAAATTGTCTGCATTTTGATTATTGTAATATTATTATAATGGGAATCTTATTAATACTGACGTTCATGGCCACAGAAAACACATTACATACAAATAAAATACGCGAGTAACACTATAACTCTGCAAGTCACGGCGACTCATTCATAAGATCATGGAGATCGTGGCCCACGGCGAGACAAGTCCGGCTCTCCGGCCTTGCCCCAGGCTTTGTCGATACGATACGATTCAACGGTTGCTCATTCACCTGTACGAAGAGGACTTTGTTGTCCGTGACTTTGGGTCACTAAATGTTTCCCCGTTTACTTTCATTCCATAAAATACATTCTTAGAATCATAAAATTCATTTTATGAGTTACATTATACATACTTAAAATCGCAATGCGGTTAGACAAGTAGAACAATGAAGAGTTGAATCGATAAACAATAATTTATATTAAAATTTTACAATCGCTATATCCTTAGAAAACTTTTTCTGAACGAGGTTGTTGTTTTAAATCACCAGAATTATTTTAATAGAAAAATGGTCGGTGTGAAAGTCAACCGACAGGATTAACGAAATACACTTTTCGAGTATGTAATAGACATTCATATTTATTCACACGTAGCCACGTGACGAAAACCTAGACTGCATGGTTATGCAATTCAAACAAGAAGTGATCCAGTTATAACTGCGATATTTGCACGCACGACAAACAGCTTTTCTCAAATGCATTAATTACTACATTATCTCGAGACATTACATCTTTTTGGTGATAATCTGGTTTTGATTACGTATGAAGCACTAGTCTCGAGACAAGCCTCCATATTTCTGAATTGGATTATTTCATACACGTGAAGGGGCTCGCCTGTTGGATATATTTCTTATGCCAATCTTATGCAATTTTACTCAAGAAAAATAGTTTAGTTTATACCGCATGTTATAAATAATTAGAAATGTTGTAATATCTATAACGTTGAAATCGAAGTGCTTTTATGCTTATATCACTTAATCGAATTTGGTGGTGGATTTTGTCTTTGCCGACCTTTTTTACTTAATTTTATAATCACTATAATCAGCCAATATTCTCTCTTTTTCATCTAGTTACCTGCATTTAATAAAAAGTAGTTCTAATGACAATACTTAACGTTTAGCTACAGCTGACGATAATTCATCGTTGCGTTATTTACGTGCAATATTTACACGAGTCTTGCGGTTTGATCATACCTTCGAACATTCTCCAGAGGCTTAAAGGTCCCTATCCTATGTCCATTCCATTTTCCACAGAGAAGACATTAACTGGTTCTGATTACATGATTGCGGGCAAATAAAATTCCAGGTGATCAGCTAAATGAATCGGTATATACATATAATATGCAAAATCGCCTACTTTAATCAATCTTGTTAAGTTCATGTGGCAACTTTTTGAATCCGGTTATTTAATTATTAAATTCTAAGCTAACATACCGTTTTTTAAGATGTATATGAAAATTTTTACGGATATTAATATCTTTTTATCTATTAAAGGAATCAGAGTCAAAAAAATATTTTTTCTTGTGCACTCAGAAAAAAGTTTGTTTGAATCAAACAAACATATCATTGATATAGGGTCAAAGAAAAAATATCTTTTAATTAAACAAAATTTGTTTGATTCAAAGAAATTTTATTTAATTCAAAAATATTTATTAAAATTTTATTTAATTCAAAAAATATTTCTTTAAATCAAACAAAATTTTTTTAATTCAAACAAAATTTGATTAATTCGAAAATATTTTTTGTTTGACCCTATATCAATGATACGTTTGTTTAATTCAAACAAACTTTTTTCTGAGTGTGCTAGTAAGCGATTCTAGAAATAATTGCACTTCTATTAGTTAAACGAGTAGCCTTAGATGATAAGTTTTTTATTATTTGGTAGGCTTCCTCAAGGAATATCGCCTTTCTCTTTTTTCCTCGATCGAAATACGAGAAACATTAATTGAACTAATGAACATTTGATCCTCAATCGAAGGACTGACATCTGTCTCTCAGTTCAATGAAAATTCTTACCAGGGGAGATATTGATCTCACTTGAGTTCTATCGATGCTTCATTAATGACTTCGACGTTCTTAACACGGTCATAATCTCGCTCGTGATGCGGAGCGTGATTTTCACGCTCTGACGACGACCACTTGTACATTCCTTATCACTTCTTGATCTAACAATTCGTAATAGCTGCTCTTCATTCATATTATTAAAATTTTATTAGGATAACAGGAGTCTACTTTAATATACAATTTAAAATTAGAAGATTCTAAGATAACATTTTGCTTCTTTGCATTTATTCATATTTCATATATTCAGGTAATTAAAACCATCTGAAAACTCAAAGGAAAAGTGTGTGCCTTAATTTATGAACGTTGTCATTTTGAACCTTAGAAAGATTCTAATAAACTAGAAGCTACTTTTCCTTGAAAGATATTAATTTCTGAACTCTCTCATTCGAAA
Organism: Synergus gifuensis; assembly: GCA_904066015.1. Lineage (NCBI taxonomy): Eukaryota > Metazoa > Arthropoda > Insecta > Hymenoptera > Cynipidae > Synergus > Synergus gifuensis. Next base: position 2,271,516 of record CAJFCO010000044.1, on the reverse strand, counting down.
CACTTCTATTTCTTAATATTAGTATTGCTCATGATTTCCACTTATGAACAAATCTTCTGTTTATTATCAATTTTACTCATTTCCCATAGGCTGATATTTTCGAAACGAAGTAACAGTAATAATAATTTAATGATTCTAATTAAGTATTGTAACTTCTCGTTGAAAACCTTCGCATAAACATTTATATGATGACTCAATCCGAGATTCTGATTGTATTTCCTCTTACACTCTGCTTGAAAACATGCTATAAATATTTTAATTTATATTTTTACATCTTAAGTTCTTTTTCTAAAAATTTTAGCATTATATTTGCCTCGTTATCTATTTACATTGACCCTACTTTTAACGAGTTCGGCTACACGATTGAATCGTTCAAGATATATGGTCTACAACGTTATTGGAAAGCAGCAAATTATCCCATCGTTAAGGACTTCGAGTACTGTAACTTATACAGGAACGGGTTATCTAAGTTTTTCGTTTTCATGTTGACTCTTTGACGACGTTGCCTAAGCGCGACTTAATCCGTAGGTATGTAGACACTATAACTACAACTAAATGTCTCTTCCGCTTGAATTCATGTTTGGATATCAATCTATTGATATTTACTACCCTAGTCCCAATCGCCTTCGTTAAACTTCTGTTTGAAATTCAGATCATGAAAACGGGGTTACTTGCGTCTGGATATAGTAATTAAATAACACATTCAGAGAAAGTAGTTTAAATTCAAAGCAATTTTGAAGATTAATGCCTTTCAACATCTTCCAATCCTTGGATTCATTCATTTTTAATAAAATAAAGAAAACATAATTTCAATCAGATAAGAATTCGCTTTGAAATGTGTAACCATTAGGCCAAAATCACTTCTCTTATTAGGTTCTGATTTATTTTATGGAAGAGCGTACTCAACTTTCTAATGCAATTGTCCTGTATATTTCATATATTTAATTAGTTTTATTTCAAGAGAGTTTTCTATTTTTAATAGTCCGCTGATTTCTATTTAGTATTATAAAAATTGATATGATAAAGGGTGTTTTTTCTAGATGAACGATAAAAGATGCAAACTGATATTTCCGACAGGCAAGGCAGAGTTGAATCAGACTCTCGCTTTCACTAACTCTCTTAATTTTCAGTGAGATTACTTGGAAATGAAGCGCCTACGCTCTGATCTTTCAAATTCTTTCCCTGTGTGATTTAAAATGCGATTGTGGCGTTATGTCATTAGTGATTTGGTATTACATCAGTTATAAAATACGCCTGTAGTCCCAAAAAGAGATTTTATGGATTACTTGAATAATAACATCGAATGAAATGAAAGTTCACTTTAAAAGATTTTAGACTAAGTATTTTTTGTACAAACAGTTTTGTTAATTCTATTACCACACATTTTTATGCCCCTGCTAACAACTTTTTTGTGCAATCTGTGAGCTAAATTGTTAAATCATGATTTTACCGTAAAAATAACTGTACAGAACATAAATTATTTTTTAAGCGGCTAATTTCCGTTTCTGGGATTGGAAATAGCTCCAAGTCGATGGCTGCAATTTTCAGGTTTCATGCGGGTGGAGTATTTATAAAAAAATTGATAACAACTGGTTTACTTTCGCCTAAATTCACGTAATATCTAATCCACGAATATATATGATACAAACTTTTCAATATTGTCCATTCCCCAATTGATATGGTGAGCTTTCAGATGATTCAATAATTTATGGCTTTATGAAACTCAATTTTTAAGAAATTAATGACACGGTTCTTCTTCCAAAAGGTTTCATTTTCTCTTCCCCACGAAGTAATTCATGTCTTTTACATGAGTGCACTGATAATTTATTCCATAACTATAGATCAAGTCAAGGAAGCTCAATAGCTGCAAGTTCTCGTCTTGTTTCGGATTAACAATGATAAAATTACACGGTACACTCAAATAGGGAGAACAATTTAAAGTCTGTCGAACGCAAAGTACGGTTACCGATTCCGGTGGTTTAGATCAAACCGATACAAGTAACACAGCAAGTTTAGAGACCTGAGGTATAAAGGTGACTGCGGGTGCTTGATCTTATATAATTCGTGGCCTTTCACAAAACTTTTAGCATTTGGAAACATTTTCTGACTTCAATATCCTGTTTTACTTATTTGATAAGTATTATTCATTGAAGTGAAATGTGTATGAATAAGTTCTCTCTCCGATTGTATAGCATGCTTCCTTCTCAACTATGTATATGCGCTTATAGTTTTCAAATATTTAAATCTGAAATAATTCAAGTAATTAATTATGAAAATTCATAATCGGTGAGATTAGACATGGCCGACTTTCTCGTGTTTACCATTTTCGCAACGTTTCTTCTATTGCACACAAGTTCCCCAACTGAATTTCTAATGATGATGCCCAGTCTTTGAGTCCTGAAAATAAAACGAAATGAGGAATCGCAAATTCAGTAGCTCTGCTTGTCGTATATGTTTGCATGATTTATTGAGACGTCACGCCAGAGCTATTTGGTTACAGAAGGTTTAATGTACATCCTCCCAAGTGCGAATTGCCAGTACTGAAAACACGGCTCAATACTGGACCAGTTTTGGCAGCCAAGTGTCGGCCAATGTTACTGGACCAATAACAGCAATCAAATCAGTCCAGTGTTGTCCCAGTACTGGCATTTCAAATTTGCCAAGCTTCTGCCGATGCTTGGCTCAGCAATGGCCTATTACCGGGACGAAAGTCGGCATTACTACGGCAAACCGTATTGGAAGTCAAAATGCCAGATTCCGGCCCAGCTATAACACTTTAATGGTACTTTAAAGAAGTTCAAAGGATTTTAGGGATTTCATAGATACTATAAAAGACTTTAGAAAATTTTAAATGACTTTAGGGAATTTCAAACGAGAGATTTTTAAATTTGTTAAACAATTTCAAAACATTTAAAATGATTAATAAATTTCAAGAGATTCTAAGATATTTAAAAAGACTTAAAGGATTTTAAAGAATTTCGAGGCATTTTAAAGTTTTCATTTGATTGAAAAATATTTTTAAGGATTTTGTAGAAACTTTAAACGACTAAATAGTATTTTAAATTATTTAATTAAAAGTGTTTTATGAAAAAGAATTTTTTGCTGGTCATGTTATATCAATCATTATTACAATATACTGTTCACCAATACTTTTACTTTCTGTAAAAGTGAAGATTAAAAATAGGAACATATTTTATTTATTGTTAACTCAAATGCGTTTTTTAATTAAGTTTTGTTGGCCCAAAAAAATTATTTTATCGACACAAGGTATATAAAATTTAATGTACTGTTTTACCTAATTTTTTAATTACTTTTACTTTATTTATACTTAAATTATATATATTTGTATTATCGCATGCTTTTTACGCTATGAAAAATCGTAAAGAAATTTTTCGGCGACCGGGATTCGAACTACCTAAATACTTATATCTAACGATATCGAACGCCACTTAAATCACACGGCTAACATCGCACATGGAATATTTTATAAAAATCCCAGCAATGTATCACATAAGCCAGGACTGACTGACACGCATGCGTCGTCGTATATTGAGTTAGTCTAACTAAACATTTGTGTTGGCTCAACAAAACTTTCTTTAGGCCAACAAAACAGACTCAACAGAAAAATTTTGTGTTACTAACAAAATATTTTGTTGGCCCAACAAAATAATTTTGTGTTAGGAACCAAAATTTTGCTGAGGCAACAAAACATGTTCAACAAAACGTTTTTGTTGTGAAGACAAAATTTTTTTTCAGTGTGGCAGTATCGTTGCCAGAACTATGCCAACGTTTAGCCGTTTGTGATTTCGCACTTGAGCTATAATAAGTATTCCTCGCGAGTAAATAGGATAAATATAGTCATTATACCATTTTCAAACAACAGGTTCGTTATTCTTTAAATCTATGTGATGTATCAACCCATGTAAAGGCGGATTTACATAATATGGACATTTTACAGAATGTACAGGCACTTATTACACATGTTGAATCATAATTGAATTACAAATAATATTAAATTAATCATTTTGCATTCAGATATTTACATTTCAATTAAGGCGAATCAGAAGTCACTTATCTAGATGTAAAATCTTGCAGCATATCAAACGGCATAGAACAATTGTAGTGCCGCTTTACTAATATTAATAGGGTAAAAGTTCAATAAGCACGTGCGATTTCACTTGACGCTACGCGGAAGTCCGCCCGCTTTTGATTCAACACAGAGAACATATATCTATTTATTCTATCAACTCAATATCAGTAATTACCCGCAGCATTGCAATAACTGAAAGGCCTCATTTTAAATTTATTTTAATATTCCACCCATTTTCATCAACTGTCTGTCTGTTGAACAATCGAATCATAATTCCCGGATATGACGCATAAAGATATCAATAAATGCATAGATAAATAGACGTAAACGGAACTAAGTATGTGGAGAGATATGCATCCAAGTTGAGAGATTTCTTAAACAAACTTGGCGCAACCAACTTTTAATCCTTGCAACTCGACATGATAACCATCGATAAATAAATTTATTCTACAGCTGATCATTATTCATTTAAATGTAATGAAGAAACAATTATCTCGCACAGATGAAGCATTTTGGTGATATGAATAATACATTTCTTTTGGCATATGAATTAAAATAATTTAGCTTGTGAAACTGATAAAATTTGTAGTAGGAGATATTATCAGATATTAGAATGTATTAATTCTTCTTTCTATGATTAATAACATGTTAGCAAAATATCGCGACAGTATAATCTCAGGTCACGGTGATCGCACATGTGTGTCGCACAACGTGGGCGACCTCGCGCATACGTGCCTTTACAGAAGAAGTCATGTTAATACTGAAAAACAGAAGCAACAGTTGTAATTTTCTCCGATCATCATCAGATGAGACTCATCAGTCAATCTGTCAAACTTATTGCGTAAGAGTAGCTCTTACCAATATACATCAATAATAACTAAAGAAATCATGTCAATGGAAATTATAAGTAATCTTACTAATCCTATGTTCATTCGTTCGCAGAGATGCTTATGTTTTTATGCAATTATAACTCGTGTAATTTTTTGTCTTTTGTATTTAAACATTATTAATTGTTCACGCAATGTTTCCCGTTCTGCATCAGGCGTATAATAATATTGCTATATTTATTGCGTGACAAAGGGTCAATTCGTTCTCGTAGGTCAGTTGTGAAAATGTGGCGATTCTAATTAAAGTTAGGGAGACAATGAGACTCGAGTTGAACACGAGACCCGCTATGGTCTGACAACAAGAAACGTGAAAGTCTATTCCCGCGTAGAACACGCCGAAAAATCGTAATAGTGTTCACGTAAGCCACCGGATACATTTGGATGTCAATTAAACTCGCGAAATAATTCGCTGCCAGTAACATTTGTATCGTTTTTTCTTTGATGCACGTTTTCCCAGAACTTTTTATCGATCAGCAGGATAATGCGATCCATAAAATTATTTGCAATATTCTTATTCACAAAGGTCACGAGTCCATAATCGCGGAAAGTTTCTTTCTTGACTTCTATGTAAGTACACGCGTAGTTTAACAAGTCCTTTTTTATCCAATATTTCGTACTTCGTATCAAAAATTCTTTGCGAAATGAATAAAGTTGGAAAAAAAGTAATGAATGGATTGGAAAGGTTAGTTTCTTAATCTTGGGTTAAAAAGATCTATTTATTAGAGGAAGAAAGAAGTGACAAAAGGATATTAAATCCTGATATAGTCAACATTTTAAGTATGTATATGGAAACTTGAGTAAGAGGTAGAAATTTTATGTTTCTGAAAACATTTCAGTTTCGCAATTCTTCTATCAGAAGAGTGTAAAATGTAATTCATGTTTATTAGGTACAAGATTCTAAATATTTGATAGGCGTGACTAAGTTTTCATTAGTTATCTAAGTTGTTCCATCGTTTCATCAACTTATATAACAAGCAGGTAAATAAATATTTTCTCGTACACGGTGATGATGATACCTTCTAAAATTTATGTTCGAAATCACGTTTCGAATTTCTAAAAGCGCTGTGATTTATGATGCGAAACTGGTTTATGCTCTTCTTTCTTTCTCCTTTCATTATCTGATGCCTTTTACTTTAAGTTCTCAAAATTACAAAAAAAATCAAAAGTACTAAACAAGTATCGATCTACTTTACATATATATTTATGTAATGTGACTGTGTGAAATATAGGTCCTTGCGGTACACATGACTACCTTTGTTTTGTCTTCAGAACATACATAATATCGCCTAAGACAGATTTATGTGAGATGGAAATCTTGTACCAATCTTCTGTTGGCGCATTTAAAACAATATTCTACACACATTTTTACACGCCTTATTCATAACGTTATAATGTAGTGGAATCGACTAGGAATGGGTGCCTTTTGCGAAGCTATTAATTATACCTTCAAGATGTTTCCGGAACGATTTCTTCCACTTCATAATAACCTCTTACTAGGCATAACAGCCGCTTCCGACACTCCATTACAATCTTTTCCGGTTTATGTCGATTTGTCAGCCGACAGTAAATCTTCAAATGGAAAAGTATTCATTTGTATTAATGTCGATTCATCCACCTAGAAAGTAGCGCTTTATAATTATTTTTGAATTGAAACAATAATTTCAAAGTCATTAATACGAACTTTCAACCGTCAAAGACTAATGAACACGATTTTTTTCATTTTTCAGATTACCCTAGTCGCATTTATTTTGGCCCTCGTTGCCACAGTTTTCGCTCAGGACTATAGTCAACTATTTTCCGGTTTTGGACCTTACCTCCGACTCACTTCAGGAATGAGGGATCCAAGGTCAAACACAGGTAAACTATTACCAAATAATCATACCATAATTACATTTTTTTTTCGCGAAATTGTATAGAGATCTAAATGTCACAACTCAAATAGGAAATTTGTCACGTGGTAACATTATAAAAGAACCTTTCACAATCCGTTGCCCCTTTACATTCTTACAAGAGTTAAATTGTTATTCGTCAAAACCAGATCGATTTTCGATTATCGTGAAACGTGCAGCACGAAGTAGGTTTGATCGCGGCGCCTTGAGACGTTGTATGTACTTATGATAGGACAATACAGAGACACCGAAAGAAGAAAAAAACTTATCCCACATATTTTCAATAATCACCCCCCCCCCACAATTTCAGTTTATACACGCTCGCGTAATATCGTGCGTGACTTCACTATGAACAGTTGTTCAACGTTATTCAATCATATACATACTCATAAACGACCTCTCGCGTAATCATATAATCTCATAGGCCTGAGAAGTTCACGAAGCAACAAAAGTAAGAGCACGTGACTTTACTGCAATATAAAGATAGACGCATAATTTTCATGCCTGTGACATTGTCATATGTGCACATATGACAAATTTTGTAAACATCTTTTATACATTTAAAAATTTGTGAGTGCTTCTGAAGATTGCAAGTACATATATCTTAATATATGTCTCTGAAACCTTTTTCCTGCACCTCGGGGAATAAGCTGAGTCTTAATACTTCAATTACAAAACATAAATAGTGGCTGCCACTTGTTTTGCAAGAATTAGGAAAATGATATAAAACAAATGCCGCTTAAAGCTCAAATATATATTGTTTATCATGTAATTTGCTCCTGTGCGAGTGCGATAACGACGATTGCTCTTCCTCTACTTAAAAATTAATTGTTACTCGAACTTCCTATACGAAATAAACTCAAACTTCGTAGTAAAGATCAAATGAAATTACGCAATTTAATATCCAGTAACTATGACTGTTTCATTAAATTTTGTAATAAAAACAGATTGATTAATCGTTTTTCATTAACTCTATTGAGTACTTTTAGCATTTTTCTTTTTTATGAGTAGTCTTTCTTTTGTGTAACGATTTATTTGACTAGTCAGCAATTTACAATATATCAAGAGATGTTACAATATCTGCGAGATAGTATCTTACAATTTGCTAATATTTGCTAATGGACAATCATAACTTGGAGATTATTTTACACTTAACCATAAATACTGGAACCGTACCTTTTCTCAGATCACAAATGGCAAGTCGTGACGATGCTATTATGGAACAAATAAAATTGATTATTCAGCCAATATCAGTTTCAAATTATTACAAAAGTATCTACAAATAGGAGTTAAGTACCGATAATTAATACAGTTTTGTGTAAGTCGAGATTTATCGTCAGATAATCGATCGATTTTCAAGTCAATTGCACTAAAATGAACTCGACACCCACTGACTGTTTATGTTCTCGTTGGATCGACTCTAGAAATTTGCAGACTCGTACCGTTAAATACCATTGTCTCAAATCGTGTAAAACGAATTGCACGAGATCGTGCTTTCTCTCTCATTCACACACATTAAATTTCTTAATGTATAATTTTTTTCTTTGTTAGTAGTTGTACAATCAGAACTGCGCGAAAAAATTCGAATTATCGAAAAATGTACATTTCCAATCTTGTAACCAAGCACAAGTGAAAGCATGCCGAAGAAATCGTTACATTTCACTGCATTGTTTCTGATTTTTAATACATATGAGAAGCAAATATTCATTTAAATGCATATCACTACATAATTAATGCTTTAAGATCTTGCATAATATATACGTATGTTGTTAGGATAACTGTTTTTGTTATCTTATCTCATAAAAAATCGTGAATAAGTTTTATCAATTAATTTGAAGTAGTATTTAGCAGTTTAATAAATTATTCGCACTGAAAGTAAGCATATATTCTTGTAATACATAGTTTTATGAGATGCATGTTTGTAGTTCAAGATCAAATGATTCATTGAATGGAGATTTAAATATCTGATTAAATGAATGAAGATTCAAATGATATCGACTGATATTATCCATGCAGAAATTTATCTGTAGGAGAATAATTATAACTGCATAAGAAAGAATCTTGAAACTGATGCAACAAGAATGGCAATGACATAAATATTGTTGGTAGAAACAGAGCAAATGTTTAATATCAATTTTCTGCCTACTAGTTTCAAGATGTTTGCTCTTGAACTTTTGATTCGAGTTCGATTTTACGGTCCAATTCTCATAGAGAAACACGTCACTACAAAACTGTTCAATGTTTCTCATGCTGCAATGAGTTGCACATAATACATGTAGATTTTATTACTGAATAGAAAACTATATGCTTTAATAAATTTTATTAGGAACGAACTTATTCAATGGAACATTTCCACTAAAACTAAAAATAAACTCTAAAATGCAGATTGTTTTTAAGAACTCAATCCATTCTCAGTGAATATTTCTCATTGTCAGACGAAAAAAAACTGTTCAAACAAGTGAATAAGTGCCAATTACCGAATGCCTTATATGTTAATTTCGATTTCAAATTATCACAATTCCTTACAATTTTAGCTAATAAGATACTTCAAGATACTTTGAAAGTAATGTATAATCGCCCTTTTAAACGAAATAATCGATTTCCGAACCAATAATCCAATCTCGACCCTGGAAACATGCGATCGTAGGTCATTGAGGATCAACGACCATGAAGGCTACTTTTTATGAAATGATTTCACGATCCACATGAAATTCCAGAGTAATTATTCTAGCTCTACTAAACATATGGCAAATTCAGTGTTATGCGCTGCGCGAGAGGAAATATCAGTGCATGCAAGCGAATGGATAACCTGTTCTATTCGCGAATGTTAATCGTCGATTAATAAAGCTCGATTTCGCCACTTGGAATAAGAATTTAACGAGCCTGTAAAAAGTTATCCTGAAAAATCGATTTTTTTCAGACTTCTTTTTGCTGAAGGACAATTTTATGATATTTCTCAACTTTTTTCAGGTCCAGTACTATTTCCTCCTGGGCCAGAATCGAACCCTGCAGAGACGAGTGGGGTAATAGTAGGCGCTAGCGGTTTTGGATTTGTTCCACCCAACTCAGGTAAAGCAATAATTGGAAATCCAAAGTGAGGAAAACGTCTTGGCAAAAATCGACACTCTGTAAATAAATGGACAAGCAACGCCTCCCTTAATACTGGATGGCCTGCGCATTCATCGACACGCAAAATTCTCCCAATGCACACGAATCCATTCCTTACATCCTCATTTTCATGCATCCATGCATCTAACTTATCAGTGAATAAATGCTATATTTATGTTCAATAATTGACACAACATACTCTTACTATTCCCTGGGTGATTTTTGGTCTCGGCGAAGAAATACAGAACACGATTTGTGAAATTCGTTAAGGTGAATGTGGCTCTGGGTTTATATACATAATGAATATTCAGGGAAAAAAAGGCATGATTTTTAGGTAAGTTATTCAATTGAGGTGGTTGAGCACATTTTGAGCCTTACTTCCCTTTTCTAAATTCACGACACAGTAATTCAGATGCGATCTTTCAAATTTCGTAAAAATTTATTTATAAGAGTTCAAGCGAAGGTCAGGGAAAGATTTTCGCAATTGGCGCTGTACCTTGTTTCTAGAAAGTCCAGCAGACAATGCTACGAACTCTGCATTTTTGAAGCAAAATTATTTTTTATACAACTATTGGCAGAAGCAACAATAAAATATTTTCACTTTTTATATACGGAACCATGTACAGAAAGAAAAATAAAATGTATTTATACACTTTTCCCATCCACATATTCCTGTGTGTTAACATTTTTTCGTCGGAATCAGTAGCATGACTTTTTCTGATTCCTTGTGTGACTTTCGTCACGAAACTTCTCAAGTGTAGAGAGGTTGTAATTAACAAAGGTATAACTGATTGATTCGTAAACTAGTCTTACTAACCACAAAATTAATACAGAGTGTGAAGGAATCAACTTTGGTGCATTTCAAGGCAACAGTTTACTATCTAAGACAACAATTATTTTTTATATTCTTAACATTATCCAACTAACAATTGCATTGAAACAATGCTGATTAGTTGTAGCGTCCAGGTCATTGGTAGCTTTTAGTGCTAGCCAGAAAAAGTAAAAATGCATGTATAACTTTCTTAATTCTTCGGGTGCTCAAATATTCGAAAAATATGTAAATTATTGGGGCTTATTGACTAGTAATATCTCTGACTGATTGACTATATGAGATTAATTGAACTTATTTGCATTTAAGTCTTACGACAGCAGGTAAGTCAGATTTATAGTAATGGCAGGATTTCTCGCCATAAAACTTTATGAGACCACCTTCTATAAAATAAAATTTCCCGCTACTAATTTTTTGAGATTAAGGTAATCAATTTTGTTGGATATTTTTTACCCGTACAGTTTTAAGGTCTAATTTTTCCAAATGAAACTTATGACTATAAATAGAGACTTGAAGATGTAGAAACTATATTTTCTCTATAAGCTCAAGTGTATAAAATTGATTTACTCTTGACCGATAAAAGTTGCACACCTTCGTTGTAAATTTTCACGCACAATCATCTCAAGTAACCTTTGAAGTAATTGTAGCAATATGTATTTATATGATTCAGAACAAGCATTATAAAGGGAAATATGATATAGTTTACCAATCTAAAGAGCACTCTCCATGTTACGCGGAAAAGTATAATATTCCAGGTAAAATAACGACTAAAGAAATTAGTATCTACCCTCGATGTGAATTAGATATCCAATATATAATCACTGGACAGTTTCGCAGCAATGATACTGGAAAACTTTATAGTTATTAACTTTTATGAGTATAATAAGTGCAATTATCTCAGAAGCGAATTGAGCTAGGATTAAAGACTCATTTCCCAGATTTGAATTCATAACTTGTTATAGAAATTTTTAAATATTGATTTCGGATGAATCTGTGTCAAGTTACGGAACTTAATCCCAGGGGCCGAATCGAAATCCTTGATCGATAAAAGAGCCTTGAAGGATCTTTGAAATTCGAGAGAATATGGAAAAAAATACCGCTACAATAGGAAATTGATTTTGACCCTCGGGGCCTGATACTTCCTCCTTCCGTGGCAATTATTATGACTAGACATACGAGTTACTCAGAGCCAGGTGTCTGAGAGATGGGAAGATTCAGCCTTGATCCTTCTCCAACGTCTTGCCCCTGCCAATCCTCATCCAGGCTCCTCTCTCTACCTCTATCTCTCTTTTTGTGCAGTGAAAGCGCATTCTCTTGATTCGGAGACCTCAGTTCTTAAACTCGTTTACGCGTAACCTTCCTTATACAATATACATCGAATTGGTCACGTAACGCATTACGAGGTCATTCCAATGCGTGGCAAGGTTACGTTTTGATCTCTTGACTACCATCTAAAGAACTTCAGGATCAACGATCTTCGAAAGAGCCGGGTCAAGTTCATCCCGTATTGCATCTGTCAAGTTCACTTTTTTTCATATCGTATGGAGGTGTCACTTCTCGGGACGCTAATGAGTTAATCATTAAATTACCATAAAAATCTTCTGAATATATTAAGTTAATAATATGTAATGAATTGAATAATTTAACCGGAAAACCTAAAACCAATAGAATCATCCAATTTAAAATGCTCTTTTGTTTCAAAACGGATATCCTCTTAGGCTCAAAAAAACTTTTGGATTTCTTTGGGTATTAAGTTGTGATTTGTCAGGAAAGTGACGATGCATGAATATAAAAGTGATGACAAGAAAAGGCCAGGGCAGGAAATCTGATAGAGAATGACTGACGTCCTCAATAATTACACATTACTTTGAGGCCAACTACATTTTAGTGTAAACATTTCTGACAGTTAATAACAGCCATTACAGATTAGAGTTGAAGGAATTAAACCGCACAATTGTAGTACTTTCAAGTGTTATTATAATAACACTGAATATTCATTTTTTACATTATACTTTCTCGTCGATACTTAGTACTTTCATCATCCAAATATTAAATTTCTTTTGGGAAAATAATTGTAAAATTCGTTTAAAATGTTCTGAAGCAATTATTTATTTTCTGTATAATACAGAAACCTCTTATTTACAGTTTGGAATGCTTTAATTATATATTGTTCGGATAATTATTTTCTTACTTACTAGGCACGGTTTCAATTTTTTTTGGATACGCTAATTAACATGTTGAACTTTTATTTTAGTAAATGCTGAAAAGCAAACTACTTTTTATTTAAATATTTATTTGTTTTGGTTTGAGTATTTTAGAAAGTGAGTAACATTATTTTCAGTATCTTGAATTATTTCGATTCTTTACTTTAAAATTATTATATTATAATTATACGAAAATATACGTAATGACCGTGGATTATAGGGTTTCATGAAAAAAATGAAATATTCTTGACTACTTTTGCTATTTACTATCTTTCTTTGTTTACACAATTTTCTCTTATAAATGCATATTAATTCTAATGGCATCGTTCTCACGGAAAATGACCTAGGACTCAATCTTCACGCAACTTGGGTATAAATTATCATTAATACTGAAACAGTACACAATGAGATAAGAGCAGAAAGAAATCCTTCTATTGCTTATGCAGAGACTTTAAACAATTGCATCAGGCAAACAAAAACACAATAGAATTTCATCACTTAATAAAATTCTCTTATTGACCTACGCAATTCGATATTTTTACTCCTGGAATAAATTACATTTTATTAAAAATCACCCATACTAATCAAGAAATAGCAGTTAATTTCATTATTCAGGTGGTATAATGAAGCTTATAAATTGCATTATCAAGGTCTTGGTTTATTATTCAAAAAGTGCGGAAATCAAGAATTTAAATACTAAAACCAACTAGAAAAATGTCAGTAAGCTTAATTATAAATAAAATTTTTTCGCCTTTTCGATTTTTCTAGTGCCTTAATAACTCATCTTCACTTGTTTCTTTGTTTCAGCTTTCTTCGCATATTTCTACTAATATGAAGTTGCCAAGAAATGCCATGATTTAAACGGATGTCGAGGTCGGATTACCATGGGTCAGAAATTTCACTGACCATAAGCAAGAAGAATGTCCTCGATAATTCGAAAAGAAATTTCGCAATTCTAATTTTGCGGAAGCAGGGGGTGAATTGCGCAAAGAAGAGAGAACTTTACTATGCTCGTGAAAATGCACAAAACAATTAAAAATCCTCGAATCTGGCATATGTTCTGACTTAGAGATTCTCATAATTTATTTAAAGACACGTTTAAGAAATAACAGTTTTCATAATTAGTTAAAGTGAAAATAAAGAAATAAATATCATTTTCATCCACAACCTGTGTAATACACTGCCAAGTAAAGAAAATATTAAATATATTAAATAGGTGCAATAGACGCATGCGACCGGAGTCATTAATGTAATATTTATTGTTATGTAAAATGTAGAAAATATGACTACGGAGATCAGCGTGGACCGAAGTATCGACAAGGTCAATTTACACGCACAATGTTACCAAGGAGGCCTTTCTCCCAAGTGTGAATAATTATTAATTATAAAGTGCCTACGCTAATGTAAATAATGTGTAAAATATTCGACTATTGCTTCCTTCGAAGCAAGGTACACTGAATAAAGATGTCATAATGGGTTAAATATTAAAATTTGTTCTTTATTCAATCCAGATGCGATTCTTACGATTTGAGCTTAGAATCTTCAAGAAGTTTCACTTTTACATCTAGAGTTATTACGCTCTGCTTCTAGTTTCTAGATATACATAGTACAATAGCATTCTTCTATTATTAAATTTTTTATCCTTTTTAGACCATAAAAAATGGCCAAAATTTCAGTGTACCTCAGTTCAAAATTTTAATCACGAAAAATCTGTATTCTAAATCGTTAGAGCAAAACTCTCACGCCAATTACGCGACCATATATACATATATATATATATATATATATATATATATTTGAACATGCGTTGTATGAATACGTGCGAAAGTTCGCCATGGTCAAGATATTCAGACGCACTCGCAGCTACTGAGACGACTCTCACTTCGTCTTCAAATGCAGAGAAACATCCTAACAGAGACGTAACTCAATAAGCCTTTTTATACCCTTCAATTTTAATTTGCTTCACGCATAATAAAATACAATAAAATACAAATCTTCTATTATGTAAGTCTGGAGATCGTTATTTGATTTGGTAACCAACACCTTTTTAATTTTTCGCAATCCAAAATATACTGTAAATAAAATTGTCCCGCAGACAATTTTCACATCACAATAATCGTTTCAATTAAATGATTAAAAAATTGCCGGGATTTGGTGTTCCATAAAATAATAATAAAATGCCACTTTCGCCACGCCTTGTTACGACTCTGTATCATAATCCAGGTTTAACGTAGCACAGCTCTTGGACGATTCTTTCCTCGTATAGGGAACTGAATCTAATTGCAGTCAGAAACTCTTATCAAGGACGCCTGAACGTAAATCCCGTATTAATTTAAGACCACGCGTAGCCATTGATTTTGAAATTTAACTTTAATGAACAAATCAATAACGTCACTGTTGTTGAACATAATCATGTATGCAAATCTATTTGTTATAAAAAAAAACGAAGAACAGTAATTGGATATCCTTTTATTTTACCCAATTGCTCACTTAAATCCTGCACAAACAATCTACCTTAAATATTAACTTTAGAAAGTTGCCAATTTCCTTCATTAAATGTGAAATCTCTGGGAATTGGAAATATATCTTAATCGGTAAATTCACCTTTTTCTGTTCTCTATCAGTGAAAAGTTCTGCATTAAGTTTCTTAATTTTTTATATCAATCAATTTTATTGTAATATCTTGATAAGATCATATAATAAAGCTATCTCGGGGATTAGAACTTTCTCTAACTTAATACTCGAGTAGTTAGAATAAAGAGAGAATAAAATAATGTCAAGTTTAATTAAAACTAAGATTTATTCCTACTTATTTCTTTTTAATTTTTACCAGTGAAGACAGAGAAAATATTTGAAATATTTTATATGCCTAAGAATTTGGTCAGATACATTGACCGAGATTGAAACCGGGAAACCACAGACTGAGAATGTAGGTGTCCAATAACTCTCGGTAAACCGCAGTATGAGGACGCGGAACAAATTAAATTGATTTAGACCTAAAATATCAGATTCCGTATTTAAATGAGAAATAATAACTTATTAAATTAAAACAATAATGAATTTTGTGTTTTAGATACCTATAACCTTAAGACTTACCAAGAAACCTTTCGAGGTGTACGCCTCCGATTTTCTTCAAATTTATATATGTTGTAGAACATCAAAAACTATAACGTGTTTTTTTATCCTCTACTTGAAGAAAATCGGAGGTGGATACTTTGAAAGATTTCCTTTTTATGTAGTTCCGAATAGCCGGAAATGAATAAAGTGCCTTCTATTCTTAGTATTTTGAATTGAGAAAGAGTTTTAAAAAAATAATAGAACATAAGCTTCATATTTTATTAGTCTTAAAGTAGTTAAATTAAGCGTGTCCACCATGAAGGTTGTTTGCAAATAACATTCTAAATGTTTGAATTCTAAATTCATTTTATATCTGTGACGAATTATTATGATGTTAAATGAATGTGCGCGCTTTCGCGTGATTTCGAAATGGGCATGTCGATGTCAATTACATAACTTAGCTATAAAAAATCAAGATTAAAAAGAAATGAATTGATACATAAATTATCCATAACATTGATCTGATGCCTTGGGATGTGAAATGGTATCATCATTGTAGATCTTCAATTACGTATTACTGTTGTATCTTAAATCTAGATAAGATTGTAATTAACACATATTATGTAAAATGCGAAAAAAATGCAGATTTATGTATATTTCAGTAGAAAAGAGTGTATTTACAATCAAATTGAACAGCATCAAAATTCTATGCTTTTGTAAATTAATAATAATCTCAACTAACTTCTACTTCTTCTAATGAAAGTTCTACAACTATCCCTTACGGACATTCGTTATTAATATAATCCACTCGTTTTAATTTGAAACAGAAGTAGCGCAACCAGTCCTAATAAATTTGCATAAATTTAATGATTTAAGTTCCCTAAATGGTAACGCCATTGCATAAGGTAATCGGTAGAGAAAGGGGTTCGATCTGATTTAAGCAGTCAACGAAGGAATATATCCTTGCAGGAAATTGTTTTCTTATCACTAAAGTATATTTGAGTATTAATTTCTTATCATGTAATCACATTTGATTAAAAAAACTTTATAGTAATAGTAAAAAAAATTTCAATCATGCACCGCAATATATTACAGAGTAAGAGAAGATGGAACAAAATTGATCGAAATTGCGTTACCTAATTCCCGATCGACCCCGGTAGTAAATTCGGGAAAATAACTTGTGGGCTCGATGAGGCAATCCCTTAGGCTTGTGAGGATTACCAGACAAAGACCTTCTTTCCGCGTCATTTGGTAATTCTAGATTTGAGCCCCTATTCTCTTTGTTTCCCGTATCGCGCCTCGGACACTGTCACTGTATATCTTCTTTTTTATCCTATTCTATTTTATGTTCCCCACCCCCTTTCACATTACTAAGGTATACATATATATACATATATATATATATATACACATAGTTCTCATTAAATATGCTCATCCTTAAGCGACAACCATGGGCAAAATAACAAACCTTAATTTTAATGTCAAGTAAATTTTTGGTGGAAGTTAAAATTAAGCAAGATTTTACATGGTGAAATACTTAGATGATAAAACTGTAGCCTCAAAAAGTGATTCGTATTATAAAGTTAGTTTGTAAAGTTAGTTAGTTT
Organism: Synergus gifuensis; assembly: GCA_904066015.1. Taxonomy (NCBI): domain Eukaryota; kingdom Metazoa; phylum Arthropoda; class Insecta; order Hymenoptera; family Cynipidae; genus Synergus; species Synergus gifuensis. The sequence continues at coordinate 2,253,845 of CAJFCO010000044.1, read as the reverse complement.
ATTAGTTAGTTTGTTTGTTAGTTTTTAACGAAATCCCATAAAATTGTATAATATTTACTTTCAGATGTATTCCAAGGTTCAATATAGTAAATGTTAAATCATGATTAGGGAAGAGCGCTATAAATCGATTGTGAAATTATATTTAAGACATGTGTAGAAAAAAATATGTGAGACTCCGGAGGGGAGGGTAAATATTCCGATCAGGTGCAAATTTGGCAGCCTCAAACTCACGTTATTACATCTGATTACATAATCCTTTTAATAGCAATGAGTGCGGTTTGTCCGGGACCCACATATCTAGTAGAGCGTAAATCTATCCATGTAAATATATCATTGTGGATAAAGAACTTGCGCTTGTATGAACACGCATAACTTTCAGTTAGTGTCGTACGTGTATTAGAAAACAGGTTGTACTGCTCATGTGATCCATACTCTGCTGCGATCTTGATCTGCCTCCCAAATTGCAATTTGAAAAACTTTTCCCATCAATTTAATTTTTTAATTTATCAAGTATATATTTTCCATTTGAAAGTGTTTTCAATGACTTTGGTTCCAGAGTATGAAGTCGAAATACATATGTTCTAGCAAATATCTTTCGAAAGATTATTGTTATGAGGAGTAATGATTTTCATTGTTCTTGGCTTCAAAAAATGTACCGTTGCAAAAATATAATGTTGCAAAATAAAGCCAGACAATGTAGGTCCTGGTATGACGTTGAGATCAATATAATGATAAATCATTGACATGTAGGTGGCAACAAGTCACTAAAATTCAAAATGTGAATTTTTATATACATGTCTTTAATAAAAAGTTGTTATCAATTGAACGGTTTAAGTTATTTTAGATAATCCTTATGATTGAATTTTCAAGAATAATATACCTCAAGTATTTTTCCTTAGCCTCATCAATATTATTTCCACGTTGACGTCTTTTTTCACTGCACTCTTCATATACTATTGAATAGAATGCAGTTCTTATTGCGAAAAAAAGTGAACAAAGCGATGAAGTCATTTTTCTCTCGAGTTTACACAAGTGTTATATGTCTTAATGAGAAATTCTATACACTCGTGTAAATGAATGAAATGTTGCCTGAAAGTCTGCCAATTTTTCCACACCAATTTCAGCACTCTAATAGTTTTTTGCATTTTTAACAGATGGCAGACAGCCAAAATCTAAACAAGCTGTGTTTTCATTCCCAATAAAGACATCTAAAGAAATAATAAACCTTTCATAGTAAAAATTTCTACATTCAAAAATATATTAAGTACATTAAATGAATATGAAAATCATTTAAATAAATGTTCATCATTCTTTTTAGGGAGAAAATGAAAGTTACTAGTTAGCAAAGATTCAAACCTTCACGTCATAGGTATTGCAGAACAAGAAGGTTCGTGTATCTTCCAACAGACTTCGCTATCAACCTGGCATTCAATAAATTTAAAAAATAATTTGAAATTCCGTCAGCAAAATAATAAATTAAAAAATAGGACAAATAAAGTGATATAAGAAGTTCTACGCCGAATTTAAAAAGGCAAATATCCCAAATATGCAGTACTTAAAGTGATATGAATAATTTTCTGATTTGCATAACGTGATTTAAAGCTATCATGTGTGACTTTTTATATTATTAAAGTTTAGAAACTCTAATCACCATAAAACATTAGCTCGGTAGAGAGAAAACTCGTCTAAACGCCTTTCCAAGAACGTTTATCAGTAATCATAGCATTTATTATAAATATCAAAATTATATTACGTTTACTTATTGTGACGTGATTAAATTGTACTTCAGCACGTGTTTAGTTGAAATATAGCAACGCATAAGTTATTAAATCTTTATGCAGTCTGATAATTTCATCAAATGTGTTACTTTTATTTTTGAAGAGTCCATTCCCACACAAAATAACCTGCCAGGCATTGCAATAATTTCTGGGGTCATAGATTATTAAAGGATTATGAAGCTTGAGTGCTTTTGAAATACATGAAACTTTTGTTTCTTTTTACAAGAATTCCTTTCCTTTTATGTTTAAAAGAGTTTTACAGAAGACCGTCAGTCAGACGGTTCAGACGGTTGGAGTCAGGTCGTCGACACCAAATCACGTTAGCGAACGAAACGATGAAGCCCAGTAAATCTTTCTAGGGTTATAAGAGACGTTAGTGGTCTTAAGCCTTTGACAAGATTAAGCATTCACAATTTTAGGCTCTCTAGTCTTTATAAAAGCTAAAAAATCGAATTGCAGATTCGAAAAAATTTGGTTTCAACATAAAGAAAAAAGATTTGTTTTTTTTTTTTTAGTAAAGGCTAGAACACAATGGAGAACTAAGCCTATTCCCAAAACCTAATGATGGTTCTATCCTTTTCTATCGTATTGCTCCATCTTTCTTGTCATGTGACCGCAAAAGAGATAGGGCAATATGATAGAAAAGGACAGAACCATAGGATAATAGGTTTAGTTCTCCATTGTGCTCTAGCCTTAAATCGAATCGGACTACTGTGTCATTTTGAACAAAATAAAAAACTTAAAAAAGTTTATCATGGCTGAAATTTATAAAATGTACTTTTTTAAACTCATTTTACTTATGGTATCCCTTAAATCTTTCAAATTTTCACGAAATCTTTGAAATCATTTAAAATTTCCATGAAATCGATTAAGAAAGATGACAAAGAATTATTTAAAAACAATAAAAGAGTCTAAGCATGAAATAGAGGGTGGAGTGATTGATAACTCGCATAAATAGATCCAGTATCTATCACCTAATGTCGAAAAACGTTACTACAGGAGGGTTTCTTAAAGGAAGAAAAGATGTCTTTTTTTATAACTCATCAATATTCAAGTGACGATGTCGCACAGCGCCTCGTATCGGGACAATGCGGGGTAGTTTACTTTATATTTCACTACACTGACATCCATCCATTGTCAGAGTCTCGCAGGCTATATGATCTTTATCGCGTCTATTCAATGTAGAACTCGTGAGATTGCGAAAATAGAGATTCGAATTTCTTCTCTCTTCCTCGACATTTTTTACCGCCGTATTCGATAAAGGGAGGTAAGAAATAAAATTTATGTCGCTTTGAAATCCACTCCAGAACCGAAGGCAACATAACGCGTGGTTTCACCTGGACATTCGCCAAAGAGCCTCTTCTTTGAATAAAATCGGAAAGATATTACATTTTGCCAGAATTCCTTATCTTCTCTGATATATTTTCTTACATATTTGAAATTCATCTACGTTTTCATTTGCAACGTTTTCAAATTTAAAGTTGCAATATTTCCTGATATACATTAGAAGAAGAAAGACCCTAAGAGATTGGAAATTTTACATCTCTCGGACGAAGTAAATGTAGTAAAATGTTGACGTTAAATTATTATCGGTGGCGATTTACGAGTAAATTAACGATCGACACCATGTAGACGGTTTACGATTTTTATTGGCCATTACTGCAAGGAGGTTCCTCCCTTTCTTGGATCTACTAATCATTTTCGGTTTTACTGCAAACGGTGACCATCGGTAATTTCTTGTCACGTTAACGACACCTTACTTGAATGTGTCATCGTCAAAAGATTCGTTTTTCCAAACTCGTATCCATAAAGAGACTGGCTGGTATACCACACCTCCATTAAAGTTTTCTACTAAAACTTTCTTTAAGAAAAACAACTCATTTAAATTAAGGTTAATTACCAGACTTTATAAAACATCTTTTTTATTATATTCATTAAATTTTGTACCGAGGATTATAAATATACTGCAGAAACTTGATACGGGTCCTGTAAAAGGAAGATTTAATTTTCCCAATAAAGTCTAACGAACGATAATTAGCTACCCCTGAAGGGGCATTTACATTTTTATTTTTCCGTAAGAAAATATCTTGGACGTATATTTTTTCAGTGAACTTGAGAAAGAGTCGAACTTTTAGAGGCATTTCATTTCGGCAAGAAAGAGATTAATGACTCGGAAAGATAATGCCCCGTGCGTTAAGAGATTCGATGTAAAAGCTGTAGAATCAGAATCGACGTAAAGTAAACTGAAAAGTGGTAGTAAAGAGTAAAATGAACATACCTACGCGAAAAATAAGGTTTTGTAGTCACTCAGTTGTACACAAAACTGGCGATAAAACCTCCCCGACGGGCGTATTTCATGCTTTGAAGTTAAAGTGCTCTTAGCTTCGAATTGAACTTCTTGAAAGAAAAAGTTTCAAGGATTTTCAAATGCCTTATCTTCACGTACATAAACTGAGCAATGAATTTTAAAGGACCAGAAGATTCATTGATCCGACAAATCCGTGTGGTCTCTACTCAGTAGAAACGGCTATTTCAGTCAGACATGATAATTTTCATTTTATTTTAATTTTCATTCATTTTATGTCTTCTATTTCCACTCGTACAATTAATTCTTTGCGTTTTTAAAGTGGAAAAGGTCGTTTTGGTAAGACATCAGTTAGAGATTGTCATGTCTGACGAAAGCATCCTTTGTCTACTTGAATTTGTACGATGCATTCTGTCCGGCGAATTCCTGACCTTTGTTCAGTAGAAAAGGTGGTTTTTGGTTAGACATAGCAAATTTTCAATATCACTGATTAAAGAAAAGACAATATTTTCTAACTTCACTGTCCGAGCGAAAATTCGTTGCTTAAGCAGATTGAGACTGGGAAATGACATTCGCTGTTTTGGCAAAAGCATTTTTTGAATTCTGTTGGTTCAGCGACGTGGAGAATGAGCTTTACAAGCACAGGGTGAAAAGCCGGCTGCTGGGGGTTGGCGGCCGACGACCGTCAGCCACGGCCACGGCCATGGCCAACTCCAGCGATCCAGTCAGCCCCAGCCCGACACAGCCTGGCCCGGGCGAGACATTGAACTCGTTGCAGCGCTAGAGCGAGCGAGCGACGAGCATCGATTCGTCTGCTCCAGAAACCCCCTCCACCCCAACCACCCCTATAGTTCCACCACTTTCAAACCTGCACTCGCGAACCCGCGGCAACGTGACGTGTTCGTTTATTTGATCGCCCCTTCCTTCAGAGGAGTTGGGGTTTAGTGGCTGAGGGTTGAGGTGGGTTGAAATAATCATGCTTGTCCGATCAAATACTGAAAACACCCTGTGCCAAGTAAGCGTTTTTACCAACCGCCGAGAGCAAAGGCCAATGTGAAGATTCGAATTCATACTATGACCTATGGAGTTGCATTGACCTGGGAGGCCGAGTTCAAATACCTGTGTCTGGCGTTCTATAGTACAAAAGACGGTCAGACTACGTTAAAATACTTTCGAGGTTAATAGCATCCGGTTGAATGAACAGAGCCTTAAAATGAATTTAATTTGACGTTAAAAAAGTGATTGTAATTGGACTAGCATAAATACTAGCAGAAAAATTTGTTTCAGCTTACTCTATAGCCATTACTTTGTGATAGCGATTTAATAGTATTTCTTTTTATCATCTTTAGCGACTACCTAGTTAAGTGGACAATTCTCTTGTGCTTTGTTCTTTGTGCTGAGGGTAGACTAGTCGAATATACTTGCTTAAAGATTTAACGGAAGTGGATGGGAGACAAGGATGTTTCGGGAGGAAGCGTCATGATATATAGTTGCGGGGATCACGACGGGGACTCGAGAATCGGTTCTGGTACGTTAAGTCTAGCGCCAGCTTATTCGAATAACGCGCCTTGCTGGGTTTTAGGGAATACCAATACATCAGGCTGGATTTGAAAATATCGCCAAGAATACAAAACTTTTCTTGCCTTCGTAGTACCTTTTCCTTATCATACCAGCATATTTCAAGTTCTCAAATCTGTTTAAAGGGTCTTGTAAATGCTGCAACCCCTCATGTAGTTTTGTAACGTTGCTTCCCTTTCATGCGGTTTCGTTTATTATACTTTTAAATAAAATACTTTTAATATAAATCCATCAAGAGATCATTTTAAAAATCCAAGTTAACTAATAACTGGTTATTCCTTTACTGGAATCCACTGATTATTCCTTAGTGGGGCAGAAGGAAAAAGGCGAACAAAGAAAATTATCGGATATCCGAATAGGTGAACTTCTCTCTCCGATTTCACTCCGCAACCACATGGTCATCTCCCATGGGCCATGGAAGGCGATGTAGCGATATAACGCCTAAACCCTAAGTGGTGATCCTCGAAGCGCCTCTTTATTCCCCCGAAACATACAGGACCCCCTGAGATATGTGACGCAGATGGAGGAACATGACCGCAATATCTTTATATTCCCTGACGAGGGACAGGAGGTTACTTTTCGCGAGCAGGAAATTTATATTTTATCGAATTGAAAACGTCAAAATGTCGCGGCTTATATGCCTCAGCATTTTCCAAATAGGCGTAAGGGCACCGAATACGGGACATCCTTTGTTTGATATGCTGCTCTCAGTTGGCACCTCAAGGGAATTTTATGTATATTTTATTTTCTCAACTATACCGTCACCCTCTTATTTCATTTTAATCATTTTTAAAACTTTTAAATTATCATAATTGTTTTCTGATACGCAATGAGGTTTTTCTTTAACATGTTGTCGTAAAAACGCATCGACTCACTCAAAATGGCGGTAGTCAAAATGGAAAAGGGCGATATTTTTTCGACCGTAAACTTCAGTAACGGGTAGCTTTATCCGGATTGCGAAGGCCAATGTGCACAGGCGGAGGGATCCAAATGGCGCAGTAATAAAAAGTGTAACATTAATGAGGTAGTAAAAGTAAATCCTACGCTATCGTCAGCTCCCTGTGCTAGTTCATCCCTTTGCTCCTACTTTCATTGTGAATTAAAATGACTATGACAGTACATAGTGTATTTATATTCCACACGCACTTTTATCCTATCAGCGTGAATAATGAGTCTTGGGTGGCCCATTATTTGAATATGCTAATGCAATTAACTTTGATTATAAAGGTTTTGAAATATACTCCAGATGAGAGAAATTCATTCATTTAATCATATTATCCAGTGTTAAACCTTTATTTTTTATAAAGACTAGCAACTATGACCCGTGCACTTCGCACGTGATTAATTTTTCCTTTTTGCATTCCTTTTGCTAAAACAGTCCCATATTTTCGAGATACGTATAGGGTTTTTAGATAAGAAATAATATCTTTCAGTTATTGAAAATATTTTCACTAAGGCCTATTTAGAAAGTATGGCTGACAAATAAATATTCACTACTTAAACTCTAGATACTATATAATTAAATATTTTCTTAAATACAAGCCAATTATTGGATCTACTTTAAGTAGAAATAACCATGACGAGTCGGCCAGGCTGTCTGACATTAACTCTCTCAATCCCCTGTTTACTTGAGTGTTTTAGTAAAATATGATAAACGCTCTCCTTCCAGTCAATAAAAATAAAAAATTCACCTAATAATTAACCACACTTGCAATATTCATTCAATAAATTAACATATATATTACACATTATACAGGTGTCTCAAGTCGAAATGCGATTCAAGTCAATTACATAACCATCACATGTTACACTTATTTTTTTTTGTATAATGTATTATGCAACTTCAGTAACTTTCCAATTTTCAAGAAATTGGATAATATTAAGCGCGAATTTGGTAGGAGCAAGTATTAACAGATATACAAATATCAGATTTAAAAAAATTTGCCTTATTCTCACAGGCGGCACTACAATCGGCAAAAATCTTAAGTATCTGCTTAAAACAATATTGGTACTTTTTATTGTTGTATTTTCTATTTTTGAAAAGAAATATTTGAATACTATCTTATGAGTCGAATGACAACGGCCCTTTTTTCACAAATGTCGAATTCGCGAAGCCTGTCACGTTTAAAGTTAAAAATGGAAAGTTCGTGGCGCGGAAATTTATGGCGATTTACTGAATTCGTGAGGTCAAAGGTTAGAGTCCGAAAGGGAAGTCGTTGCTCGTAAGCCATTGCCCTTGCTCGAAGGTAATCCAAATGTTTCTTAGGAGGGTGTGAGGGTTCGTGAGGAACAAAGGAAATAAATGGTTGCGATGCAACTTGGCATGTATTAACGTCCGACACTTTGAAACAAAGGAACCGTAGTTTCTCTCACCTTCCTTGCCAGGATCTAGACAAGATTACATTAGCTTTACTTCCTTTGTACGGTATGGAAGGACTTTCGTTTGTCGCACGACTCAAAATACAACGTTATGAAATTGCTTGGATTAAGTAACTCGACGCCCGGCAGTAAAAATAATAAAAAAAAAAACTCGAGAAGATAAAGGAGTCAACTTTTTATAAAGACCCTATAGGGACAAATTTGATCCTCAAATTTAATTTACAATTTAACAATTGTAAATCATAGTTAAAATTTGTTTCTAGTTTTATTTTTCAGTATTAAGCTCGAAGAATTTTTATTTGAGGGAAGAATTGATATTTGTAGGGATATAGTGCAAAATCTAATACTGCTTTTTACGCCGCAACATGAATTTGAATCAGATCGATAGAAAGTTATCTCGTCCCTTATGAAATTCAGTCTGTAATAAAGTTATGGCTGGGATATACATGAGTTTCCTCGCAGAACCGAAGAACATTTCTCAAGTAAATGTAGGTCACTTTTCAGACGGTTACCGGACTATAAAATGGATTTAGGAAAATACGTTTATGGCCGTATGCATGATAAAAATATCGAAATATTTATCTGCGAATGATAACTCTCCAAATCCTCAAGTAAATTTTTCTTATATGTATATGTATTAGGAAAAAAACGGTTCTTTTTTATTTATCACTTATACTTTATCTGATTTGTCTCTTGCGATTTTCTTCTTTATTACATCTGAAAAAAAAATACTTCCTTTCAGTAATATTTTAACAAAACTGAAGAAATCTTTCACATATACATTATATGTAGATTTTCAAGAATCTGATTATTCAAGGTCGTGAAGAATGATCCTCATCGTGAAAAGCTCACGACACTGAATGCGAATCTCGTCACCCTTCTCTCTCATTCGAGATCTAGTGTCGTGAGCGTCCCCATTCAAGATTTATCGGCAGCATCCGGGGCGTGAAAATAAATCTCAAATCGGTCACGCATCGGATGATTTGGGGAACGCTGCTAGATCGATCTTTAGTATTCGCGAGTTTCGAAGTAAGGATGAAAGTCAGTGTGTTAAAAAAAGAAGAGAAAAAATAAACGAGAAGTTCGATCCGATCCAATCCGGATCGGAAGTAACGAACCGAGACGAGCAATCGCACGTCCCCACTCACATAGTTCAAAGAGAGAAAGAAAATGCTGTCTTTAATCAGTTGTCTCAGAGAATTACAAGGAGTTGGGGTGAGAGGTGAATGCTATCGACTGGGAAGGAGACAAACCTCTAACAGAACAGCTGAAAAATTGCATCTCGAAATTAGAAATACTAAAACCCTAAGCGTCCTGTCAAACTAGTAACAGCATTGAGAAAGAAACAAATTATCTGCCAATAACCGATAGAAAACACTCGAACTTAAATAAACTGTGAAAGTTGTAGAATATGGCAAAAATAATATGGTTAATATAAATTTCAAATTAAAATCGCTAAAGTAAAACAATATATTGACTGAAAATATATTGAATTTAACTCATACATGTAATTTAAAGATACGGTATTTATTAAGATGAATGAATTTTTCTCCGATAAAAATAGCGCAAGAGATTGTAAAAAGCCAGTCGAACTACCACGGAAGCTTTGTTAAAAAAGTAAGCTGGGAAAAGTTTAAGGACTGTTTTCCCGTGTTCATCATGAAGAACGTTGGTATAGGTTCCTGCATACAACATATCGCGGTCCGACAGCTACCGGTTACCCACGTTTTTTCCACTTCTTCTTTTTATTTCCTATAAACTTGGATAAGCATAAAAAATAGTCTAGACGCATTCTGTACAGTTAGCATATACAAGAGCGTAGGGTATGTGATCGATACTACGCCTGGTAAATATCTACCAGCTAATATTTGAAACGAGTAGTAGAATAGGAGGTGGAAGTTAAAGTTAAAAAGGAAAAAAAGAGAAGAAAAGGATACAGGTCGAGTGTCTATGTAAGCTCAAAAAACCCTCCTAAAGTCTTCCTAGCTGGTCCATCCCTATTTTTGCAGACCGAGTCGTTCACTAAGCGGAGAATACTATCGCGAATGAAGTGAGCGTACAATCGAGAGGTTGAAAAGGTCGTGACATAGGTTACATTTTTTCCTTTTGGCTGGTCATTCACTGCAAAACGAATACTCGAAACATTAAGCTGAAAAAGTCTAGACATAAAAAAACATATAAAACATATAAAACCAATAGATTCAGTTTCTCCATTCCACGGGGAAAAAGTTTTATTTTAAAAAATTTCCGATTTTGAGAAATCGGGAAACTAAAAAAAGATTTGAATGGGTTTCAAGCAATAAGCTTCAATGCTTCATTGTTATTAATTAATTAAACTAATTACTTATAGTATCATGATCATCGAAATTGACAAAAGCGTTTCCAGGTGGCCAGACAGAATCTGAGTGTTGTAAACCATCACATTCGTGAGCGTTACCCCCAAGCAAGGTCACATTCTCTCCACCCCCTGAGTGGCTAGCTGGTGGGTGCTTGGGCACAGACCCTAACCACTACAGAATTAATTAATGCCTCTAATTACCCTTCGCAGCCGTAACAACAGAATCCATTATTATCGTGTACAGTGGACTGCAAAACTTGAAAGTGGACCTTGAAAGTTTATAATCTTCCACATCCTACAACTTCAGTCTCATTTTTATTTTCATTTTCAATATTTTCACCAATAATTTCAAGAAGTTCAATTTTAGAACATAAATCTTTTGATTAATAACTCAGTTCGCATACTTAATCTCTTAAGAATAGTAGATACCTATATTGCTTATACTAACAAGTGGTTTCGCTACCGATTTCATGGAAAATCTTACCTTCATTCAGATCTTATTAGAGATTAGCAGCTGAGATGTCTTTGGGCTTAGATAAAATGCGCAACATGCGTAACCTAGTTTCGTAGTCTATATCGTAAACAGGATTATGGGTTACATGCTTGACACGCGTCATGGAAATACTCGTAAAACGCATTGAGTAATTTACTGTTCTATGCTTAGGGTGCTGGAGAAATAGTTCTGTTAGATTTATGACAACGTCGGTAGTTTAGTTATACCGATGAATAAATGGTTTTAATTAGTTGGTGTGAGAGCGAAGATGAAGAAGGGGGAACGCGGAGGGAAATGGAGAAGTTGGGGCTAAGGAACCAATTTAAGCATGAAAATTAATATCCTATAAAATATAATTTAAGATAATACTTTAAGAAAGTTTTAAATTAGTGTAAGGTTCCTGACACTGATGTAAATCAGACTAAATATAGCGCAAACACATAAAAAACTATACAAATTGTGACATGATAATTATTTTCTAATGATTTCAATCATTTAGTCTAATGTCACTTTCACTTTCAAAGCCCCTCTTTCTCGTCAAGTTCTCATTACATACTAATTTTAACGGCTTTTGGACCTTTGTTCAAACTCAAGGGTTTGCTAACCCTAAGCTTTCTGGTCACAGCACTCCATGCGCAGATTCTAATTATTTACCCGAGCCGTCCCACCTCACACACTGTCGAGCACAGACCGCTAATAAATTCCATGGAAGGCAGATTCGAGGAGGGTGTGCGTTTATTCTTGCTGTGACATTTACGTCTAATTACAACGAGGAACTTTTGAAATCCAAAAAAGTTTCCCTCTAATACGAAAAATCTCACTTATTTACATTTCTTGACCATGAAAATCTTAAAAAGAATAACGCAGCTTCAAAAGTAAAATAAACCATGCAGGCAAAACTTTCATGAATTCAAAATCATATCCACTCTGAATACTTTTAACACAAAAATCGAATATGAAATTACTCCAACTATTTTCAAACATTGCAACTTTTTAATAGCTTGGTATTTCATCAACTTTTTTATTGATTTGTTTGGAGTTCTGCAGAATGGATTTTGCAGCGATGGTTTTATGTGTTCTAAAAGAAGAGAAAGAAACACCACAAGCAAAATATGAAACATGTAGAAACATAGATCGCTGCTATTAAAGTTCGAAACAGACAGAAAAAGTAAAAAGCTCTGAATCCCCAATTGATAGTCGTTCTCTGCGTATCCTGCAGCCTCTGAAAAGACTCGACACTCGACGTGAATCTGTAGAAGGCCCACTTAATCCTACCAAAGTTGAGAATGAGGGAGAAATTGAAACGAGGACACGGTATGTTTCGTTAACAAGAAACCAATGTCACGTAGTAAATCTTAAGCAAGGGGCGGATTCGTCGCCTAAAGATTGCTGATGGAAGCCTCCGAGGGATTGCCAGAAGGGAAACGCCACTTCCAAATCGCCACTGTCGAATCCGCGTGGGAAATTTACCAGGGGTTTACTCCCTCAATCTGAATTATAGTTAAATATTACTAATTGATAGTAATTTCATACTGTCAATTCAATTTCAAATTTATATTTACTTAACGCATAAATAATATTATCGTTCATATACAATATCTGCTAAGAAATAAGAACGAAACCCGAATCATTCCAATCTTGTTTCGTTATTTTTGGAATAAAATAGTTGAGTAAAACCGGTCTAATTTTTGGCTAAGATAATATTAATATAATAATTATTTCATAGGTGAAATTGACATTGGGACTTTGAGAACCGACTTTATGATCGCAGCAGGCTTTATTGTCCAGTGTGGGCTTTAGCGCGATATATAATATTCCAAACACAAAATGAGCAAGATTACCTATACCGTTATGTCTATTATATTATTCTCCGAGTATCCAGGGGTTCGTGTTATCCCGATAAAATGGTTATATGGTCCAGGAGAAGCTGATCTGCAAGTTACGTCTTTGAATTTACGAACCTATAATTCAAACTTACACTCCTGGAATGGAAAATTATTATTGGGGAGCGTCCCACAACCCTCTACATATCAGAAAAACCACAGGACAAAGGCCCAATCTATCTTCAGCTTCTTCTCCATCTATCTATCAATTTACAATTCGAAACAAGGTGGATTACTAAATTAACTTCCATGAAAAAACGAAAGAGATTATACATAAGCATAACTGCGAACCAATTTCATGCTGCGAATGAACGAAAGAAAGAAATTATAGTAAAATTATTGTATGTAATAATTTATATATACAAAATGTAATAACTTAAAGATGTTACATAAATATTATATGCACAGACTTCATAGCTTTACGTAAAATCAACCTCGACCAAACAATGGAACGAACCGTAAAAGCGTCATTGCCAAACCACGAGGACCATCACAGAGACAATCTCCTCTTTTATGGTGCCATAAATTAATACTAGAAGCTATGGGTTTCTGGGACAATCCTCCCCCTTTCCAGGATCCTCCTATCTCCCTCCGACTGTCACAGCTTCCGTTCTTGATTCTCTTTCTTTGGACCATAACCCAGATGCGATGGTGGTTTCGCACGAAGTAGACAAAGAAATTTCAAGCCGATGTCGATCTATGGCACGCATTCCCCGTGCCCTCGTGACAAAGAAACAAAACAACTTTTACGCAGGGTAAGAAAGAACGCTAGGCGGTTTTACCCTCAGATTCCTGACAATGACGGAGCACCCATTCGTTTTATTTGATAGAAATATTAATTTAATTAAAAAGAAAGAAGAGAGTTGGACGACTCTGACAGAAACAAAGGAACATTAAGCTTCCCCTTCGTGCTAAAACTTTTCGCGCAAATTTCTCTCAGTTAAAGCAAAGATAGACATATGTATTCATTAAATGTTTCTTTTAAATATTTATTCGTGTTTTTTCATTTTTGAATTTAATATCTTTTTAAAAGTCTCCATTGTCCTTCAAGCTCATAAAAAATATGAGTTTCATAAATTTCCCATTCGCTGTCAAATTCTGACACCTCCTTTTGTAAAATCCCGGATTTATCCCATAAAGCCGGTGACGATATGCATGACCTAGGGAGTCTCTCGACACTTTAAAGTTCATATTATTAACCATGGAACCCCACATGAAATCTGCACATATGGAACTTTTTCTGCATGGTGGCCTACGTGTCAAAAATAATAAAATGCATGAGAATCCTATCTATCCGATTTTCATTATAAGGTAGAGAAAATGTTATCGAACTAATGACTTTACTTTTTTAGTGTTTTAGAAAGTCTTTATCCTCCTTCTGATAAAGAGGGCGAATTCAATTTTCGCTCTTCTTTGTCAAGCCTAGTAAATTCGTATCGTAAAAGTCTTTTCTTCCAGAAACTCCACTGTCTTCTTATCGTAAATACCCAGCATTACTCAGACTGAAATTGAATTTTCGTGCGTGTCGCGACCTGCATAAACAGAAAGGACAGGTTCAAAGAGTCGAAGCGGTGGTTGAGAAATCGGCATGGGAAACACATAAAGCAGTATTGATCCGGAACCTATTTTTCTGTCTCTCTTGTCTCGTTTTTCTTTCGATCGATCCTTCCAAACAGGAATCAAAATAATGAAGGAAAAATAATCAAGAACATCCTCCAATTTGAAATTCCTTCAAATTAAATAAATTAAATTACATTACATATATAATTCAGTGATGCTTATGTTTTTTTTTTTTCGTTTTGTACATCTAAAGAGTCTAAGATTGTTGAATTTTAAATAATAAATATATAATAAAGTTAAAAAAAGGAAGCGCATCTAATTATTTGACATCTGTTGACCCTCTGTTCATTCCACATATAAAATATTTCGCCTTAACGATGGACCCAGGACCTTCGATCTTCCAAATTTCCTGCCTAATTTCGAATTCCGACCACGAACGCATTAGGCGACTTGTGTCCTGTTTACACTACCATTTGGCTGATGGAAATTTGATTTCACAAACGAATCCTCACATAGGAAAAACTTGATAAAAAGCAGAGGGGGAGAATAATCCACTGTATGGTAGAAATAAAACGAAATATTTACTGCCCAGTGAAGACATTAATGTAAATCTGTCTAAAAAGACTTACCCACGAGAGTTTTATGTAAAATGGAATGCTCTTATGCTAAAATCATCGATTTATCGAAAACATTTTCATTGCAGGATTAGGGAGTTCGGTATAAAGGATGTCTAGGAAGAAATAAATTCTCTTTCAGGCTCATTTCAATTTAATGGCAAGTACATAAAATCTGTCTCGTCTAATGATAAATCATTAGTCTGTTAGAAGCTTGTTTGAATTAAGTTTATACGTCAAACTTTATGAACAATAAATTATGACCCGAATGCGATTAAATCCAACTTAAGGTCGTTTTTCATATGGATATTAAACTCCATTAATTTTAGGCTCTAACAGATTATCAATACTGATTAGTATCTTACAATCAATCAAATTATCTTTCTCTACAAATTTTATTAAATTTTTACTGTGAAAAAATGTTAGATTCCATGATAAAGGATTTATAATCCGCAATTACAAATAGATAAATTTCTATCAAGTCATTAAATTGCTTTGTGGTATTTCTACGAGTTTGCTAAATGCAGTGCTTACGGCTCGTAAAGTTCGAAATAATGGTTGAAATTAACGAGGGTTGGGGGTTGTAAACAGGCTATTGGTATAGCATTCAAAATGTTATGTGTGTGTATATTTCTACTTTTAAAGACCTTTCATAAAAGCTATCTTTAAGATTTCAATAAACTTGATATTGACCAATAAAGCAAGTTCTAATTAGCTTCTATGTTTGTTCCAGATGTTTATTCTCTTATTTAATAGGAATCAGAGTGAAATATTCCCTAAAACTTAGACAAATTGTTATTTTCAGCATCATTTTCCGCTTTCAGATACAATACAGAATGAAAGAAAAGATACGTTAAAGTTAATATGTTCGTCTATCGGCAGGCGTCAAGTAATGGACTTTGATAAAAACAGAAAAGTATAAATACATAAGAGCCTTACAAAAAAGCTCTCCTATTACGAGGAAAAAGAACAAAAGAATATGGCTAATAGAATATTACATGATACACTTTTGTATAATAGCTTTTCTCCCAATTTTTGATGTTTAAAGGCAGAAAGTTTCCCAATGAAATTTTACATACTCATATTTTTAAAAATAAGGTTTTTATTGAATATCATATTTATACATCCTATGCCTCAGTCATGAATATTTAACATAGTCGCAAGAGATTTTTAAATATTACTCTCAATGAGGGGCTACAACCATTATAAAAAAAAGTTGTCTCCTCTCGTCAGTGATCCTTGCGTCGTTAGTGAAAAGAGATCTTGAGATTCTTGAAAATATATTTTTTCTTCCTCATACAATTCCATATTCCAGAGCTCGTTATTTAGAAGCAACGAAAAAAACTTCATTTCTTTCACGGGTAACGGAAAGCCGGATTCCTTTACTGCGAATCTGTAGACAGACGTGACAAAATCATAAAGCTCTCAAAGTATAACGTTCCTTTTATTAAAGTTATCCTGCAGCTAAATTAATTTCCTTTTTTATGTGAAATTCAGGACTTCTAAGGCTAAAATATTTTTACCTTATTAGGATAGCCCCGTAATATAAAAATTATTTCAAAGGATATTAAATGGGACTAAATTCAATTAATTTCCGACAATATTTACAGAATATGTGCACAGAAAACGTCACTGAATAAAATATAAAACGGTAGAAAACGAGATTATTTTGAATTCAAGGCGTTTTGATTTTGACCAAATTAGAAATCAATTTAATTCATTTTAATTCTGGGAGATTCTTCTTACTCGAAGATTTAACCCATAATAATAAAATCTTATTTATCAGTTTATTAGAATTATAGCTGCGAGATGTTTTTAGACATTTTTAAAATACATAGAAGAGTCGTACAATGGATATGTACCATAGCTATGGAATTCGTGCTAAGACAGTCTAATGAATTCTCACTAGACAAAGGATCAAGGGTGGAAGCACTTCTCATTGTCGGGCAGGACTATTTCATTACGTTCCTGAGAGGTTTTTGAGCGACATCACTCCTGATTAATACGTGTTCACGAAACGAGAAACTCTTCATGACTGAAAATTCTACCCGGAGGGGTGAATTTTTTAATTCGAAAGAGGGTTATTTTTCTTAATTAATTCTGAATTTTAATTCAGAATTAATTATTAATCTTTGAATTCAGAAATAATGATTAATCATTGAATTAAAAAAAAATGTATTTGTCTGAAATTCTATTTCTGGTACATACTTATACTGCATTCCCAAAATCGCAGAAGCCTCTTTACTCATAACTACCATTTATTCCCTACCATCAGCTATACCATGAAGGGCCATTTATAGAAAGTAGAACCCTCCTTTTAAAAGTCCCCACATTTTACAACTCACGATCTAAAACGTCGTCTGTTTTCGTTTTAACGCAAGACCCTTTCATCCTTCCTTCACAATTGATTCAAGGTCGCCAGGGGGTTGCGAAAAATATGGTGTGGGTCAAGAAATCAGCTTACGCGAAGTCGTAGACATAGAGTAAAGAGAAGAGGGTCGCATCAACTTGCTCCCTGTTGCAAGGCTTTTTTCCGAATAAATCAACTTCTCATTCAGGCCTCCCTTTTTTCCCCTATACTCCGAAACGAGTAAATATTCAGCCCATCGAATATGACATTTACAATAAAGTTAGACGTACTTATTTATTATTCATGCCCCGAGACCGCAAGCAAACCATCTCTTAAGGTTGGGGCAAGAATGAAAGGGTAGAAAAGTCTCGTCCGGTAATTAATACAAGTTGTCGGATTCGGGGTGCATTACAATTTTATACATTATACGAGTCGTTTCTTAACCCTTCGATAAGGGAGAATCAGAAAATTCGACTCTTCACCCTTGAGAAGTAACGCTAATTGTCGGGAGCACCAACGTAAATATTAATTCTCATCGTCTGTCTTGTTGACTAAAATTCCGCAAGACAAAGGAAGATCAGAAAGATCGAGGATGGCTCGTTAATTTCAATTTCCATTAGTTTCCTGGAATGGGACATGATTATTAACTAGTATAATAAAGTGCGATGGTACGTTTCTTCACATTGAAGTTCCTATGTTCCCGTTCGCTTATAGCGTACTTTTCTCACGATATTTTACGAAAGATTATAAAAAAAATCAACAGTTTTCATGGAATTTCCAGGGGTTGAAAGAAATTCAAGAGGTACGAAGAAATTTAATAAGATATTTTAGTTTCAAAAAGATTTTCAATCATTTTTTTAAATGTATCAATAAAATCCCTAACGATTATGAGGATTTTACAAGATTTTGCATGCGAGAATAGTAAAAAGCTATATATCTAGTAAGCTAGTATATAATAAAGATGAAAATAGAAAAAAGTACTGAGTATCATAAACTTGCTATAATGTTTAATTCGCTGAAGGGCTTTCATAAAAACTAATTCTCTCATTTAATTTCACTGCTTTATACTACCCAGACGCTCTTATTACGTTATTTACCACGTCTAAGCTGGCTATTACAATTTCTTGCCAGAGAGGCAAAATACTCAGAGGCTCTGCTGCCAAAGCAGGAGAAACGGAAATGTAGAAAAGGGTGAAGTAAATTCGTTAAGTAGCGAAAATTAATAAACGAAATTAAGTCACTCGTCTAAATCAAATTAAGCTACTTCCCTTTCATGCTTTAAGAAAAAATATTTTAATAAAAATCGAAAGGGAAAAAGATATTTTTCTATAAACAGAAAAAATCGTGCCTAGCTACTATAAAAATCATTGAGGTATTTCTTAATGAAACTTTTTGTCGTTCCATTGACATTGGCTGTTTACATGGGTGCAATATGAGCAACTTTTTTCTAGTTAGAAAAACTTAATAAAAATAAGGGAGTGTTAAGAACAAGACACAAGGGAAGGACGAAGAGGTATTAATTATGTTGACTCTCTATGTAGTGGAATAAATAACCCTGACTCCTTGGAAACAAGACCCCTTGTTGTTTATCTATGATATAGGATATTAATAAGCTCCAAACGAAATCTCTTTTCTTCCCCTCTTGCCACACCTACTTAAAAACTAATTAAGACTACTAAATCAAACAAGTGGCTTTAACGGGCTTCTATAAGCTTATATATTTCCATAACGATGTTCCGTTAAATAATTATATTTGATTTATATTTTATTACGAAATTTGCACAAGTTATTTTCAAAAAAGTGCCGTTTAAAAGTAGAATAGCAATAAAGATAAAAATTAACTTTAAAGTGCAAGTGGTAATTTTTGCAAAAAGGTGTTTAGGATGTTGATAAATCGAGCAGTTATCACAGCTGAAACTGTGAGAAGAAAGGGGACCAGCTGATAAAAACAGCTCGGGAATAAAGAGATAAGACCAGGGCAGTTAGAGCAGTCTAATTATCAGGAAGTCAAAGAGGGAAGGTCAGACTCGTTTAGATGTAGATAAAATATGTTTTGAGGGGAACCATGCATTTTTTTCTTAAGTCCTTTCTATGACAGAAAACCAAGTTTAAGGCATCGTTGACTTTTTTGCCTTTTGCTTGGGGTTGTCCGCAAACATTTACATTGCCGGAGATGTAATTCTCAAATTTATAGGAAATGACCGCTTTGAGGAACCACAAGAAAGCGCAGAAAATAGTAAATTCTATTTTAGTATGTTAGTTATTAATTTAATAATATTCATAAAGTAGCTTAGAATTAAAAACTTCTATCGAGTTAAATATGAAATAAAGAAGGTTGATTTCAATGTTTTCAAATTATTATTATCGTCTTATTTTTTTATGTACTTCCAATTCCAAATTATCTTATCTAAAAATAAATGAATATTAATTCACTCTTCATTTTCTTTCGTAATTATTCTCAGGAATGACAGATTTTACGTCTCTTCATTTTTGCAATGTGATGAAACATGCCTGAAGGACTTTTGCCTTTCTGACGGTTCTGAAGAAAACTGACGCCCCCTAAATGTTCTAACTTTGCAAACTGCTTTTGAGTGAAGTACTTGGCCTCTTGAATTAATTTTTATAGTGTAATATTGCTTAAGATGTATTTTATATCTATTTTTGCATTTTTGAGAGGTTTTCCTTTTTTTGGGGACAGATTTCTTTACAAGTTCCTGCACAGAAATCTGTACAGGAATTTTCAGTTGAAATCAGTTTTGAAAGTTTTAAAAATTCAAATTTAAATCTTATTGAAAATTATTACTCGTTCAAGAATCCATTATGTTTAAACTTACCATTCAAGCTTAAAAGAGAAATTTGGTAGAGTGGTGGAAGCAATAAGGGGTTGTTTTCAATCTAATTAATTTCATCAATAAACTCGATTACCTTATGGGCAGGACGTAGTACGCAACCACGATTGAAAGCCTGAATCAGGCTTCCCGTCGACCTAGAGTGCAAAAGGTAGAGTACAGTAAAGGCGTATTCAAAAGTACTAAACTCGATTATAATTCGGTTACGCTGGGAACTTAGAGTCGAGTTTCACATTTCAAAGTCCCTAAATGCAAAAAAAAAGTAAAAAACATTATTTATTTCATGCCACTTATTTGATATTGTATATAATAAATAACAATTTTATTTGTCTTTTTGTAGTCCGAGAATTAACAAAGAAAAATAAATAACAATGATTCATTATTTTTAATGAAATTCTTTGCATATTTAATTTGTTTTCTTATTTCTTCACCAAAAAAATCTTTGTCGTCTCGAAATAAAAATAAGTCATTACGAAAAAATGACCTAAATAGCATTTGAGGAATTTATTTTGTAATGCCTTTGAATATTTGTGTCGAGCCTAAATATTTCAACAGTTCAAGTACAACATGAAAAGAGGGTCGAAGGAAATAAGTTTCGACTGAACCATATTCCGTTACATGTGGTTGGTGAAATGCTTCGTCTGAATTTAGAAGCAATTCACAGACTGCAGAGCTTAAAATTCCATAGTGGACACATTCATACGTCAAGGATAAAGAAATGACAAAATTATAAGTAAATAACAAATACTTTGCTCTCAAAATGATTTTTGTTGAATAATTGTTAAATTACAGCGAAAGCGAACAATACCTAAATGAAAATAATTCATTCAACAATAATTATAAAGCATATAATGGAATGCGCACAATTGTTTCCACTGAAATTGAAATTTAAATGCGGTTTAAATGCCTTGAAAAATAACCATCAGCGATAATTTGGCGAGACAATTAGATTTAAATATTCATATTTCGTTCATAAAATTTTTCATTTGCATATAAAAACACTGAAGCCCGTTGCATAAATTCGAATGCGTCGAAGTTCTGTTATGCATTTTATGCTTATTTTTTTATCTTACTATCGAATATTTAATCGAAAATGTGTTTAATTTGAATAAAGTCATACTGAAATAAATGATGCACAAAACTATTTTCATATCAGAAAATATACCGGTATTTGTATCAAAGTTCAGAAGACATGTATGTTTTCGAAATTTTGCCAAGGGTGAGCATCAGTTTGTCTTGATCCAGCTTCGGACGCAAATGCTGAGATATTGCTGCTTTAAATCTGTGCACTGCAGCAAACGTACAAAAATGTAGCGAAATGTGGTATTTTTGTATGCATATGTGGCCTAAAATCCCCAACATGAGTGGTGAGCACAGAGGTCGTAAAAGAAGAACGCAGCTTCACGACTTTTCCGACACATTTTTCACGGATGCACGATTTAAGCGAGGTTATACACAATACATATACGCATACTAAAAGTTGTGAGCTGATAAATGACAGAGATTTAAGTGGCGCAACCGCCGACGGAGCAACGAGCTCGCGTTTTTCATCCGACGTCGGGTGCGGGACTTTGGCTACTTTAAGTAATTGCATCGCCCACGAAAAAGACACGAGAAAGGATCGAACCAAAATCGACTCAAGAAAATCCTTATCGATTAGCTCTTTTAGAATGAATTATCTTCTTCAATAAAATCTCTCCCGCGGTTTTCTATGGTAATTCCGAGTCAAAATTTTAGCTCTTTTTTAGACCTCTAATTATAAGACTTAATGGGTCTTAGGAGAACTTGTAGAGGGTTTAATTTCTATTAAAATTAAGCACCAGAGCTTTTAACTGTAATTTTAGATTCTCCAGTCCAAAACTTTATGAGCGTAGACAGACGGTGATTCGTGGAAAAACAGCTTTGTAATGTTATTGAAATAATATCAATCAATCATGTGTCCCGATCTCGATGAGAGAAAGCACTACCAGAGAATTTTAACCCTACACAAGGGTGAAAGTTCCGTCCAAACATTGCCCATCATATTTTGGACTTTACTCATCTACAGCAGAATAGCAGACAAAACAAAAATAAAAAATACTCCACCAGACAATTTTCCTTGCAGCCGCCAGATCCATTATAATGTAATGAAGCGGAAAATTCATTGATAATGAGTCTTGAAGAAGTTTGATTAATAAATCTAGAGTGAAGACAACATTTTAAAAATATATTGCAAGCATCGTATTTTTACATAAAAGTAAATTTTAATCGACAGATTTGGTGAAAATTTTCCTTTCTTTACTGAAAAAGAGCAACAGCTGGTTAATTTTTGCATACATATTGCATTCTCCATTATTATGCAAATTTAAACTTTTTCGTCTCCTTTTCCAATTCCAGAAGTCGACGAAAAGCAATTCACAACACTCTATATCCGAAGCTTCCGGCAAGTCGAAAAATAGGGTAATTAGGCATACGATGAACAACTAAGGTCCTAATATAATGGTGCCTTACTATTGATAGCTTTGAGATCCGAATAGTTCTATAGTTTTCTTAAAATCCCAGAAAAACTTGTTAAAACCCTTAAAATTCCTGAAAGTTGTTCAAATTTCATGTAATCAAATTTTACTTGTCTTGAAATTTAAAAAAATTGTATTTGAACGTCCTAAAACTGATTTGAATATTATTAATTGCCCATGCAATATTGATAGTGTTTTTCCAGTGAATATATATATATATATATATTTTTTTTTTAAACCTGAAGCCTTTTTAATCTTCTCAATACCTTTTTTCAAGTTAGGTAATTTATTTAGATTTGTATACAAATTCTCTCCCTCATTTCTCCATCAAGGAGGAATAATTAGATGAAAGTTTTCATAAATTAGATGCAATCTCTTCTCGCAACCCTCGCTCTTTTACGCTTGTTCGCACAACTTTTAACTCGCGATTTCAGCATTCAGCTTCCTATCCGCATTTCGCTATGGAAAAAGGTAAACTTTTAATATATTTAAAACCCCCTTAAGACCCAGCTTTCACTCGATACTGGGAGCAGAGGGAAATGAAGCTTTAATAAATTTGTATTCGATCTTGGAATTAAAAAGATTGCCAATAAAAGCGTCAACTTATGATATTTAAAGGAATTTCTCGTAAAAATAAGCGTCTCTACGACGCGTCGCTCGAGTTTCAACTTTCTTGGCCGGAAATCCTCCACCGAAATTGCGGTTGTAGCGAATTTGATAAAACCTCTCTAAAAGTTTCTAACGGATATTCGAAAAAAGAAAAAGTGAATTCATTGGTTTATGAGTTTGAGGAAAAAAGAAAAAAAGAAAACAGGAAAAGAACGTTTTAAAAAAATATTGTTTAAAATATTTCGGAACTTAAATTGAAATAAGATCTAAAGTAATTTACAGTTATGCCCACCTAAAAATACACGAATGTTCAGATTTTTCCAACTTCAAAGAGATTCCTCTACATTATTTTTTGTTTTTTGGAGGCTGGCTCTGGTTACATTTCGGAGTTAAAAGCTAACCACCGAGACGTTAAACCACGATTCCAGGATATACGAAAATATTAATGGACGCAGCATGCTATGCAGAAACCGCAAGTAAAATGAATTCTCCACTCTCTATACTCTCTATATTCACATAAAACTGGTCAAGAATCTTGTCAATTTTCAAATAAATCATCTTAAGAGAATTATCCGGATCTTTAAAATACCCCCAAAAAAGTAATTAACTTGATAAAAAATTGAAACCTTGTAAAGGTATTAAACATAATCTTTTCTGACAAATATTGAAAAATTGTATTAGATTTTTGCACTCTACTAATTTCGCAATGCACTAGAGACGTAAATTGATCAATGGACATTTCCTCTTGTCGTTTTGGCCCCTTGGTGCCATCTATTTGAGCATTGGCTGTCCAAGTGTCCACCCTCATAAAAGTCTGAAACGCCCTCAGATCTCTCTTTACTTTTTATATATATCAACTTTGAAGAAATAGAAAGGAAAAGAAAGCCAAATCTTGCGGCACAGAGTAAAATACCAGTTAAAAGTCGAGTGAAATATATTTGCAAAAATACAAAAATGCAAGTGAAAATAAAGAAAAGTTTACCAAATTATCATCATTATTTACATGATACGCAAAAACGTAAAAAGTAATAAAGAGATGAGCCAGAAAATGTTTAGAAAATTGGAAGACCCACTACTTTTTGATAATGGCTGGAAGGGAAAATGGCCGAGTTTCGTTTTTAAAATAGAGAAATTTATCCATTTTCTGTAGAAATGTACATCCGAGTATAATCCAGGCAATCCTGGATTTCCACACCCTTTTCCTCCAGAAACAACACCAGTTAATTGATCGTTGCACAGAAATCCACCACCAGAGTCACCCTAAAAAAATATTTGTAGTCAGTAAAAATGATAAAACCCTTAAAATCTGAAAATTCTTTACAGTTCTTCGAAATGAAATTTTTGAAGTAAAATCTATTAAATTACTTATAATACTTAGAATTATAATATGATCAAACTTTACTTTATTATTATTACTTACCCTACAAGCATCTTTTCCACCTTCTTCATATCCTGCACAAAGCATTCCATCAGGAACTAAGGATACTTCATCAAGAAGTTCTCTACACTTTTTCTGAGGAAGGAGAGGAAGCTCGACAAACATTAATTCGTTGCTGATCACTTCAACATCCTGAAAAAAATTATTTTAAAAAATTGCTACTACTTTGTCTAAAAAAAATTATTACTGTAGAACGATTTATACACTTTTTTTTTATTTATATTGAACCATTTAAATACATACATTGCTCGGATATCCCCAACCAGCGACTTGACATAAACTAAATGACTTTGTTGGTTTTTTTGGTATTTTTACAACTTGCACAACTTCAGATTGAAGGAATGGCTCTTCAAGCTAAAAAATAAAATTTATATATATATATATATATATATATATAAATTATAGTTTATTTATATAGTACATTAAATTTAAAATCTACATACTTCCAAAAGTGCGATGTCATTTTCCAAAGTTTCATCATTGTAGTTTTGATGTAAAATAATTTTCTTAACAGCTCTCTCTTGTTGAGTTATCGATTTACCTTGTAAAAGCACATTTCCAGCTACTACAGTTATTGTCCATGGTTTTATTTCAACCTTATTTCTGTAAATATCAATTTTATTTACAGTTAAAATAACAACTGTTTATTGTTTCTAATTATCATCTTTTCCTCAAATACAGAAATCAACATAAATTTTTTAATTACTTTTAATTATAAATGTAAACTAATTAATTTCCCAACTTCGACAAAAAGTGAACTCATTACAATAATTAGCTCTATTAAACTCCAAACCGGATACTTTGCTGTTAAGTCGCTTCACGCGATATAATTATGGCGGAATCTTAGCTCAAATAATCGTACATACTTTGATGCAGGGAGATTGTAACATCACTTGATCGTGTGTGAATTATCTCATCTGAAATTACATGCTCGGCTAATTACTTATTCAGATTTTATTCATGATTTAAATTTTATAAACTCTTTTTGTCTTTTAGTCTTTTTGGGTTTCTCTCTTTCTTTTACATAATATAAAAGCATTAACTCACAGAAACATACAATGTGCTGCAGTCAGAATCCATTTCAAATCTATAATGTTTCCTCCACAAAAATGTGAACCACTCCAACTTCTTCTCAAGGAAACCTGGTAAGTAATTAATTTAGGTGATAATATCTATCAAATACGTTTTAATCGTGGAACTTCTTAAATCTACATAAAGATAAGAATAATACTCTCTTTATTAATTACCTGTTGTGGAAACTGACCTAAAAAGGCTTCCGAACCATTTACTATTCGCCCATCTAAATTCGATCGAATCTCCACAATTTTTTCTACTTCATTTGTAATATTTTGAGCTCCTGTAATAACAATTTCTACTGTTTATTCAGCATTTTTGATTCATTTATTGATGATAGATTTGATCTAAAATTGTTTTTAACTCAGTTTTGATAAGTTCCTAAAATTCTAGGATTCAATTAACTAATACATACTAGAAGCGAATATTTAGTAACGTTCTTATCGATTCATCATTATCTTCACAATTTCAATCTGGACATTTCCGCTCATGATAAGAAGTGATTATCGAATATCAATACCATATCAAAATAATTTGAACAATGAGAAATAATAAGATCATAAATAAATCAAATTTAACGTACAAACTGATTTTCTTTCAAACTTGCATAATTTTTCCAAGGCTCTTCAATTTCAAATAATTCACAGTTACCACCCACTGATATAGCTTTCGATTTCTTAACCCATATATCAAATATGTAACTGATTTCTGAGGACATATTAAATAATCAAAACAATATATTGAACTCCCTACGCACAAAGAAAATTTAAAAAGAGCCTAATGGAAACTTACGTCTTTAAATTTCATAAATTTTCATTAGAGTATGCTCTAATATTTAAGAGTACAGTAATATTTATCGAGTACATGCAATAACGGTATCGTACAATTTCAAACCAGTCCAATATAGTATCTCGAAACGTCGCCTTTGAATATAATTTTTGATAATCTTTCTTTAAAAGATTACAGGCTTTTAAAAATTATAGGGGAATAAAAATTTTAGAAGAATAAAAAAGTTAAAATAAATAAATGAACGGAGTATGGAAAATAAACCAAGAATTATTATTTATAATTATTTATAAAAAAGAAAGAATCGAATTCGGTCATTTCGTAAAGAAAATTGTAATTGATAAAACAATGTTAATATCTCAGCGTTAATTAAAAGCCAACCTCCTCTTTCAAATTCGATGATTTTCTGAATTTATATAAGCATTAATTATGAACTTATGTTTTTTTATTCAAGACAACGTCAATAAAGTTGAAATTGTACACCACGTTGAAAGGTAATAAAATATGATTGAAGGCGCTATCTGATTCTCCAATATGTCTTAAACCAATGATCGATACAATCTTGCTTCGAAAAGTTTGACGTCTTATTAAAAGAGTGAAGCGAGTACAACCTTAATTTTTGCTATTTTTCTTGGAAAACCGGAAAACAATACTAATTGCATCAGTTATTTTTGAATTGAAATTTGTATTCTTTATTTCTACATTTCTGAAGACAATTAATTTCCTAAAAAATCTGCACTTTCTTTTTCACAAGAAATTTACCACTGAACTCTGAAGAACTTTGAAAACTTTGAAGAACTCACCTTCAACAAAACTTGACACTAACAAAAATGAGAAACAAACTAAGAAAAATTGACACATAGTTCTCTTTTCTCCAATCATCGTTCACCACTCTCCCGCCTTCAATTGTCTAACCGTTATATATAAAATCTACACCTGAATGCTTCGTTATCTGGCTTTGTTCCTGATTAAAGGTTTATCGCGCATCGTTATCAATTATCTCATATTAATAGGAATCAGAATTTCAACTTGATTTAGATATATATTGAAAGCTTCTGGAAAAACCAAACCAACAAGTATATATACGATTTCGTAACAGGAAGAAAATTATTAAAATCGATAGACTCTGATTAAAGTTCACATTTCAATTTGAGGAACTTCGACTTCCTTAAGATCGTTACACAGAGTCTATTTATCACTATGATTCATATGTTTATAAGGGAAAACTCGAGAGAAAAGCTTTAAGTACGATGGCACATGCAATGCAAGCGAAATCAGATAAGTGTGACATGATTTTATCAAAGTAAACAACTGTGCTATCAAAATTGTAATTAAACGCATGTGTGTCATTCAAAAATTAAATAAAAGACTTAGAGGCATAAAATATCTTTAGATCTGTTT
The DNA here is from genome assembly GCA_904066015.1 of Synergus gifuensis. NCBI lineage: Eukaryota > Metazoa > Arthropoda > Insecta > Hymenoptera > Cynipidae > Synergus > Synergus gifuensis. The sequence goes on along the minus strand of CAJFCO010000044.1, from coordinate 2,225,915 downwards.
TCACCTTAAAGTAAACATTTATACGTTAAGTAAAATTATACAGGAAAGAGACTCAAAAAAATGGATCATGCTCAATTTCCGAATATATCAAGCTTGTTAAATCTACAAAGAAAAGAGTAAAAGTAAAGTAAAAAGTCCATTCTCAAATGAAATAAAATGCACATGGCGCAATAAGCGCGATAATGAGATTTTCGCGTGTAATAACAGAGGCGTTCAGTTAAATCGGTTATGACTTGCGTCGCAGCTTCTTGTGTGCGTCGAACGGCTACTTTCTCGGATGGATAAAGACAATTGGTGGTAGAATGCCGCTGTGGATAATGTGAAAGGATAAAATAAACGCATACCCGCATACCTGAACCAAAGACGAGAGATCCTTGGGTCATTCCACAGATGTCGGAAGAACAGGAACATACTCGTTATATTCTTACTCATAAATATACCTTCTAAGGGTGTACTTATGTCGGGCACGGCTATTACCTTGAGCGTGTGCGCCGCCGTATAAATAATGAATGATTACGGACCACTTAAGCTTACAATTTATGTTATACGTTGACCAATGAGGTGTCCAGCTTGCCGATGCAACTGGTATAACAAGTGTCTATTTGACTTGATTCCTTTCCGAGAATCTGATGCAAATTCCTTTAAAAACGAATGACAAGTGCTGATCTCTCCCAGTAATCAGTTATCAGTGATCTCTGTCATTTTATAGACTTAATTTGTTGCACTTGTAATATGGAAATTGACTGAGTGGATTTTCTTATAACATCATCATTTCCTTTTCTTTATATACATAGATAACTAACACAAACTTACTCACCGTTCGACGGGATTTTAAGAAATTTAAAGAAATTTTAACATATTTAAAACGATTTCAGGATTATTACGAAGTAGAGGAATTCTATCTGGATGAGTTTGAATATACAATGATTAATAAGTACGGAAACTGAGATTATAGAGAATCTCAATACGATTTAGACAAAATTAGAAGTAACTCTACCTCTATAGGGACCCTCAATACACACTAAATTGGAAGTTCTACGAATACTAGTATGCAAAGTACTAACACCGTAGGGGGAGGGTAGTATCAACGTAACTCATTGTGCTATCGTGTTGGCATTGCCCGACCTGGAGTGTACAGGACTGATATGAACCACCATTACCCATCCCACGTGTTACCCTTGTTCAAACCCTCTGTGCAATCTCCACGTGGATTCACAGAAGCTCCGGAAATTGTCGATATATACTGGTTACCACCGAGTACGGGATGTCGTTCAATCTCTGATCTTTTCGAGCCTCTATGTATTTCCCAAACAAGCAAATGTATTGGTTCTTTTCATTTTCGAAATTGAACGAGTATTTATGGATATGAAAATAAATATCCAATCTCATAGTTCAATATCTTGCAGAGTGAAAGCCTCCAGTTCTCTGTGCAGTGACAAAATTAAACTATTTTGTCTGATTGTAAAACTGGGTTTCTGCTAACCGGGAAAACGAGGAAATAATTGGGAATTGAAACAAATCAAGGATAAAAAGTCGAATTAGAAATCGTATTTAAAATTTTTTTTAAAATTCTCACTATATCTTTTGCAACACCTAGAAATCTATTGAAACCTCTTGAAATCTTTTGTTGTTTGAATTTGGGAATGTCCATTAATTTTGTAAGATTTGGTCATTAAATAAAATATCAGGAATATTTTCTATACTGAAATGAATTAAGCAGCGAAGCCTTTAGTAAAAAGCTTTCTTCTTCATCCTTACCATTGGTAGATCTTTAGGTTGAACACATTGTAAGAGAAGAATAGCTTGAGGGATATTGCTTTCGCAACAGTGCGAGCATTCTTAAGCCAGTATCTCGATAGTTTATCGCAATCGGGGATAATTAGTAACGCTTGAGAGGCAGGAAAATAAATAAATAAAAGCCCGTGGGGCTGATTGCATCTGACGCGCTAGTGGGGCGGCACAAAATTATTGCCGGACCCGAGGTATATAGGACTACAGGTGTCTAATCGAAAGCGTAGGAAGAACTTGTGCTCGTGTAGGAAAACCCCATATCCGTCACACACCTTCATATAAGAACAAGTAGCCTGCCTCAAGGTTTCGTCGATGGAGGTAAAATGTACCTTCAAGGTAATGTAGACCAGGTTAGGGTCATGGGTCGTGAAATAAAATATCTAAGAAGAATAATTGATAGACAACTCCATCGTAAAAACTTATGAAATTGACTTCTTGTATTTATCTGAAAGAAATTTTGATACACACTGAATAATGAGTACTATAGCATAAATAAATGCGCGATTCATTCTATTTCAATTGGATTTTCAAAACTTTATATTTTTAATTAATAATTTTTTTATTTTAATAATTTATTTTTAATAGTTATTTGTCAGTAGATGCACTCTAGTGATTTTCCGCGTTGAGTTCCAGAAACGGCGTCCTCTTGAGGCAATGAAGTTCACCTCAGGGACTTAAAAACGAAATAAGCAAAGGTCTAATATCGGTAAAAACTTGAGTACTGATAAGGTCTACGGAAACCCATAGCATATACCAACCATACCATGTACCAGTGATGCGCAACAGACGACCTAACGTATATGATAAGGTATACTTCAGAATTTTATTTTCCGCGAACACTAAAGTGAATTCTACATAAAATATTTTATATTTTGATTATAGTTATGTCTTTCCTATCTTACTCCAGTGGAAGTAGAATCTTTCCTATAAAAAAATGAATATTTTATATCTTTTTCCCACCAATTATGGTTATCTCATCCGTCTCACATGAAAACACTTCAATATAATCTAAAGTAATTCAGTAAGCCATTCTAAAAGACATTGTGTTATTATGGAAACAGCTGGAAATACATTTTCAATAGATTTCAATACATGCTTTGTGCTCGCATTCAATTCTGAAACAACCAGGAACTGTTTCCCTGAGTGTGAAAATCATACAAGATCGATTATTGGTATAACTTTGTTGGCATGTATAAAAGCTGGAGAGTCTTGAACAGATCTTTACAGAAAGTCGAATCGAATAAGGAACGGTACCTGAGCTTGAAGTGCAGTCGAGCTTAAAGCTCTGATAAGTATTTGTGGGCAACGATTCTGCAGTACCTGGTGTCGAGGTAGTTGTTTTGTCTACAGGAGGCTTTTGTCAGGATGTTATTGGTTGAGAAGAGAAGGAAGAGAAGGTGTATAGGACTATAGGGTATTGTAAAGTGCGCGCGCAGCGCGCCGTTGAGGTTGATGTCGCCTTCCAAGTCGAAGTCAGAACCTGGGATCGAGGTCACGGCTGCGGGCCAGACAACTCGTTACGTAACTTTCGAACTCAGAGTAACCGACGTCTACATAATGGCAAACCCATTAAAAAACCATCTTCACTCAAGATTCTTCTTCCTTATATTCATACATTCAAAACTGAACCATCATTTCCAAATTGACATTGATATTCTTTTATGATACTATCAAATTCTATGAAAGTCGTTATAGATACGATAATTATTGTAGGGTATACGTTCTTCCTTATTTTCTTTTATTAACCTTCAACTGTTTTTCTTATGAAGCTTTTATTAATAAAGCAGAAATGATTTTACGAAATTTAAAGAGCTTTTAAAGAACTTCAAGATATTTTAAAGACTTAACATTTCTTTAATATGTAGATGATTAAAAAAAATGAAATAAAAAAGAAATGAAAAAAATTGAAGGATTCCGCAAGTACTTTTAAAATTTCATAAAAAATCTCCAGGTTAAAAGTTGATTTCGATAGCTTGAATGCTGAGGACGCTTTTAAAATAGAAAACCGTCTCTGCACTGATGTCTGACTATGACTCTCCATTTCTACTTGATTTGTACTATCTTCATTTTCTATTGTTTTTACAATCATTTTCTATTCAAAATTCTATGTATATTGGAAATCCAATCGACAATAACGATGATAATGACAATGACATGTATTGACATTTCCCGGATATTTGAAGGTAGAGACAAACTAGCTTTTCCACGAGATGCAGAGAACCTTGGAGTGACATGGGGCAGACATCATGTAGAATTGGTGAGACACCACAGGCAGTCGAGGAAGCATTTACCTCGCCTTGCAACTGCAAAGTCCTTGACGTGGCTAGATAAAGGGCGGTTCAAGGTCTGCTAGACGTTCTCTCGAACCAACACAACCACTCAACCAATTCACCAACACCGTCACGCTTCGCCTCTCAACCAAGAATAAATCGAGAAATGCAGAACTATTGCTTATATACATTTTTTAGGATATTATTTTTTTATTTTGATGATTCCAATTCATCTTAGTCCATTATTGACATCTAATATTATAATTTCTCTGGATATATTGTCTTCCATTTTATACAATAGCTTAATGCACTGAGGTGTGTAAAATGTGTATATATTCGCATATATAAATTTCACGTTTTAGTGTTGCACATGTTACCATACACAGAGGTATGGTAAAATGTAATTACTTACTGTGGCAGCAGAAAATCTTGGCGACGTTTACACGATGATAGGTACGTGCAATAACATGCATTCTATAGAGAGTTTAAATTGCCAGTACGCCGCGTTACTGCTTATTGCCGCAGTTCTCTGTAATGTGGAAACCGAGTGGAAACGCTTTAATATGCTTTTATGATCACACTATATATATATACTCTAAATTGCTCAAAAGACTGCGAACTCTTTAAAGGTGAAAAGTAAAATTTAATGAAAATTTGAAGAAATATGTAATTAATGTGTCATGTGATGCTGCTCTTTGAATTATACTGTAAGAGAAGCATATTTTCTACTTGGCTGCACAAACTCTGCAAACTTTATTAGACTTCAGTCAGGATAACGTGACAATGGCAACGCGAAAACGTCAGAACTTTCCGGTATAGCGACAGGTGGAATCCCAGAAGCCAGCATCAAGCCATAATCGAATTTCATGTTTCTGAGATGGTATCGGTCACCACGACGCGTAATAAATAACTGGAGAAAGTTTGGAGACATGGCATTTTTACAGGTCAACGAACTTCAGGTTATTCAACGTGTGGCTTTTTACAGCTCTCAACTTGGATTTTTCACTTACTAAATATCTTATTTTGCCAACAAATAATGAGTTTTTTCTCTAAAATATATACTTCGAATCCAGGAGCTTACACGCAAGACTCATTTTACTTTACCACACTGTGTATAATAATGATAGCTCTCGTAACAAGAATTTAATTTTTCATAATTTGCAATTCCAATTATATTTTTTGCAATAAAAAAAAATCCGCTTTTCCGGGAATCACCTCAATTACTGTACTTAGCCCCTTGTATTTCGAGCATCCCGTGTAATTTTTCTACTTCAATAATTTGAGTTGAAAAGAGATTTTAGATTTTTTTAGATTTTTTTTATCTATTTACGTAACCGTTATAAGAAATTGCAGTAGACGCATGCAGCTACATGAAATGAAGCCACAACCCTGAACATGAACTCCATGCTTACCACCATGGCACATATGACACTGCTCGCGTTTATGGTACACATACCATTAGCGTCGACCACATCCCGTCCCATCCCTTTCACTATACCATATACCTCCCCTTACAATGTATCGTCGAGTGCCCGACAGTAATATGGTATAACATGGACAGCCGTTTATTACAGTTGGTAGTACAGTCAAGTGCATAATTAGACTGGACGTAATCGTGAGTACCTAATCGTATTCAACAAACTTTAACTTCATTCTAAATTATCTAATCAGATATCACGTTTGCAGGGCGTTATAAATTTTTCCTGCGGATTTTTCTTCCTTATTTTTCTATATTTGTCCCTACCCTCGAAAATATCAATTACCAATTGCGTTACAGGTCAGCCTGACCCTCTACCCTAAATTTGACAAAGAATAATAACTCTCTTTTTGTTGTGTGAAAAAGTAGCTCTGGCGTAAAGAGTGGATCAAATTCATCTTAATTTATGTCAAGAGCATTTTCGTCGAGCTGTCATCCCAGCTTAGTAAGCAATATAGGATTACCTTGTGAGATGCTTTGCTGAATTTATTGTCTGAAACTTTGTTACTCACCATCGCGAATGAAAACGTATGTGCTGACTTTAGGGGTAAACAAATGTTATGAGGAAAATCCCCCCCAAACAAAATGTAATGAAAATTTCTGAATGACGTTGTGGTAAAGAATACTATTGAATTTGATCATAATTAATCATAATTAATAATAATACTATGTAAATACGTGTTTCCGACAAACTGAAAAATAAGACACGATCCTATTACTCAAGAATGTAAGTATTAAGAGGGCATTTCACCTATTAAGCGAGGGAAACTCTCCCCTCAATTTTGTTGAGTAGTTCAGTTTAATCGAGAGTAAAAATACGTTTGATGGCACAGCATAATTGAATTTATCGTACTTTCAAGCTCCCCTAATTTTCCAACATTACCCCCAGTGATTCGCCACATAAGACAATCTGCAGAATCTTTTTCCTGTAAGCGAGCATCATTACCTCGTGACAGGAAATAATCACCCCTTGGTTACACGCCCAAAACGATATTGAGCCTACCAATGATCGTCCGTACCAATTAGTTTAACCAATTACCACATGCAGAGGCTAAGAGCATGCCATACCAATAAACAGAGAACCCATAAATCCAAGGCAATGGTATTAATCTCAGTTACAGGCTATAGGAAACTAGGATGCTCACAGTTGAAAATATAAATCACATTAGCACTATAAGCTGAATAGTAAATGTCATAAATACCAGTTTTTGCTGCTCTTTACACTCAGAGCTTGAGAACCTATTAAAATAAATGTTCTTGTTTCAAAGGTAAGTCTTAGAGCTACTTTAAAACTATTACAGATTTTATCTTTAAAGAAACATTTATTTATTAGAATGAATAAGTGATATTACGCTATGGGTGGTAATGAGATTGATCTATTTTGTATTTGATTAAAGTATATATAGTTTCTACATTTTTCTATCAGACGATGATCCTAATTAAGAGTCGACTTTCAACATTTAATATGAACTCTAGTATAATTTAAAGTGGTTGTTTACTTTCGCCTTGCTTTCAACCTTTTGATTATATTCGCAAAATAATACCTTTGATATTCTAGAAGGTTCTTGCTAAGGAGAGTTTTAAAGGTTTCTACATCCACTCTAAGCATGGTTCACCTTAAGATTACGTAAACAATATTCGATGAGAATTTGCACGGGTTTTCGGATGAAAATGATTGGATCGAGTAATTCGATACAATCGTTTCATTAAGAGGGAAGACTTAGGTTCCCTGATCAAATTCAGGTCATGATGTAATCCATTATCCCATATCCGTTTGTTTTCGGTTATTTATTAAATATTGCTGGTTGAAAAATATTTTTGTAAATAAGGAGTTTCATTATTAAATTCTTGGATGGTATAGAAAATAAACTCTATTAAAAAATGTCGATGTGTAACATAGATTGAAAATAAAGCAGTACACGAAGGATTTGAATTTGCGTTTTTACATCCTATTTTAGGAGCACTCTGCCAATGAGAGTTATGTTGTCCATATTTTATTGTCTTTTAGTGAGCATTTCGAAGCTTTGGGACCCTTTCAATGAAATAGTGGTGTGCTTCTTTCTATTCATAAAAATTTCAAAATGTGAATATCAGTACATCATGTGAATATTTCTCATCTTCAGTATCTTTTACTGGTAAAAATATATTCCTTAAATTATATAATTTTAGAAATATTAAAAGATTTCACGGTATCATTAATTAATAAAAATTTATGCTTATTAAAGCATATAATAATATTATTGAAAGGAAAGAGGATTTTAGAGAAAAAAAAAATTGTGTATTTAAAGCGGAAAATTACATTGAGCAAAATTGCTCTAAAATTGAGGGCCTGGATGCAATAACGTCCTCTAAATTTATTTCGCCAAGCAGCTTTGGCCCCTGGGCAGTGTTTAAAAAAAGTTTTAAAATCAATATTTTAAGATATATATTTTACATAATTTTCTATCAAAATATGTAGCTTAAAATATTTATTTCAAAACTTTTTTTAAACACTGCCCAGGGGCCAACGCTGCTTGGCAAAATTTTATAGGACGTTATTGCATTCAGGCCCTCAATTTAAGTAAAGTGGGTAGTAGGCGACAAGAAGAAGTACAAAGTCTCTGGAGACTTTGTTTCGTTATTTCGAGGGTCCACTGAGAAAATTGCCGGCATGCAAAACAAGCTGCTTTGGTATGCATCCTTCGTAGACCGTAAAGTGTGTTCAAGAAATAAAGGTCAAAAGAAACTTTGAAGCTCGTCTTTGCAGCTCATTTACTACATATACGCTTTTGAGCATTTTTTCATCAATAATTCCTCTTGAAGTAGTACTCAAAAACATTTTATTTTTCAATAAACCTTTCTAACTTCCACAAAGAAATTCTCAAACAATAAATACAATTCTACATCAATTTATTTAATTCTATCAATATCAAATTTAACATTGCCTGTTTAAAATCCAACCTACTGTTGAAATCAGCTTAGCGAGCAGAACGCTCGCTGTCCCATGACGAATCGCGAAGAAAAATATTTCTAAAAGCTTTCCTCGTATAAAACTGGACGCCATAAAGCGCCTTGTATTTCTTATGTGAAATAATCCGTATAGAGGATTTAAATAGGAGGGGGGAGGAGATCGAAAACCTAAGGCGAAGGATTCGTGCCCCTTCGTAAAATGAAATGGTAGCTAGTGTACATAAAATAAAGGGGTCTAACTCGTATTTACATGTTTCGGTGGGTGCTGGCCGATCGTAAAAGCACGCCCAGAGGTTAGGGAAGGAGATCAAATGCTGGACATTGAAACGAAAAGGGCAGGTTGAAGCTTTCCTCTTTGATGTGAAAAAATAAGGGCGGTCCGAGGGTCCGAACCGGTGTCGTCGATCGAGCATAGCGCGGAACGAACTATATATCGTCTAATGGGGTTTTACTTTGTTGAAAGGTATCCCCCCGCTCCCCTTCGAAATTTAACGTCTTTCGCAATACAAATGGATGTAATGCTCGATTTCAGATAGAATCGATATAAAGAACTTGGAAAAAAGTAACATGCTTTGTGTTTTCTACTTATTTCTACTTATCTCATCAAATAAGTTAAGATTGCTATTCTCCCTTTATTATATGTCATACATTGACCAAATGACCAAAGAGCATAGTTTTGCTTAAAAAAGTCAGAAAATTCTACTTTGTTCTGGTACCTAGCTCATGTTTCCGGACCATTGAACATTCATTTTTTCTCATGAAATAAAGATGGCAAGAGGAAATCGTGGCTCCTTTTCTTGTTCATGAAATCCACTCTGGAAAAGTACAATTAAAACAATAGAAGTGAAAGAAAAATTTTCTAAGTCAGAAAAATTGGTTTCAGTTTACATTTAGAGGCAATTTACTTTTTATACTCGTTGGGGTATAATTTAGAAAGATTGTAAAACACTTCTCTAGTGGCTCACAGCTCAACATAAATGTCGAATTCCCAATACATTTTCAAGTCACTTCTTCAATGATTCAAACATTACGCATCGCGTTTTCCCGCATTTGACTCGACCCGTCTTCCATTTATAAATAATAAAACGTTGTTCGTGTGACCGGTCCTTAGCCCCAGAGTTCAAAGAAACTTCCATTCCGTAGACTACAACTACATCGTTTATGAGAATTAATACCCAACGTCTGTGTTCATTTATTATTGATGCCTGATCCCAAAGACTCAATTTTTCTCTATAAATTAAGAAAATTACATTGAGCAAAATTAATACAATGGAATTGTAAAATTTTGTGTCCCACTAGGGCTTTAAGGGCTTAAATTACATTTTAGCTGAAGTTTTAATTCTAATGAATGTCTGCTATGGCAGACGTTAATGCTGGGCTGGAGCCCAAAGCATGTGAATTCTGGCGACAAGCTTCTGGAATGCGACGAGACAATTTCATACTATCAGAAAGTTGCTGGGCTACCTTGCCTGCTTTGGCGCTTGCTGTTACATTTCAAGGGAACAAATGTCCGGACATACCCCGGCGCATACATACGAGGCATTACCACCTCGAGAACCGTAATACCCCCAATGTTCTGCATATTATTACCTGCAAATTGTCGAGAGGAGAAGATTTTTTTAAACATCTCTCATTTAAAACTACAGCCTTACAATTTGCATTCAAGGACCGTGGACTTCTCTTTTAAATTTTACGACGACTCCTTTTTTACTTGACCCATTTTTATTTGTGATGGGTACTTTGCGGGAACTTCACCCAAAAAATGAATATTCAACATTCTATAGGGATTTTACTAGAACAGAAAAAGAATTATTTACATACACTAGCAAACCAATACTTAGAAGAAATCAATTTTTGTATAGCGATATTTATGTTTTTTCGCTTTTATTTTAGAGACACCTTTCATTAACTCATTATCAGTGAAAGTTGGTGTTTAATGTTTATACGGTGAATTAAATAATTTTGACCTCCTTATGTGGTTTTTTATACAAGTCGCTCTAAATGATACGTTGTAACATTATCTGTGTCGCATTTCTAATGGATGAAACAAAATACACTTCGTCTCCCAGAATTTGATGGAGAGAGTATCTCACGCGAATAACTGTTAGCTTTTTTCTTCTTTCCCTTTGTTACGCAACCTTTTTCGATGACTTTATCGCGCATAAAACCATCGTAGGTCGTTCTCAGAAAGAAGTGTCTCGAAACAAATCGACGCGAACAATTTCGGGGTGGATTCTGTCAGCTAATGACCGCACTTAACGATCAACGAAGAGGTCTTTTAGTAGCTTGCGGGAATTAAACGCAGCAGACCTTGAACACAAGTGTTTTACTTGTAAATTCCCTTCCCTACTTTCGCTACTCATTCTTTTCTTCTACTCTTAATATTAAATTCCTATTATTTTTACCTTTAAATTATATTTCAACTCTCTCTATTTTATTAAGAAAATCAATCTTAAAACGACAAATTCGTATAAACACGAAACCTTCGCATAATCCTAGCTCATCCTTTGTGTATCGTTAATTCGTTCTAGAGTCGCAATTTTCGTCTTCCCCTCGATTTTCTGATTCCATTCTAATCTCTCAAATTCATTTATAATAAGTCAGAAATAACAGCTTGAGACTTCAACCCCTTCGGCGTAATTAACTCCCCAGTAGTCAGCTGACTCTGCCCATTGACAGTAACAAAAGGCCTCGGGTTAAGAGGTCATTGCATGCATAGGCATCACTTTCTGGGCGAAAATTGATGATTGAAATAGTCTTGAGAAGGGGATGAATCCGGTGACCGTGACTTAGCGTATTTAAATAACAGAGAATAATGTTCCCTGTAACGACCTGCTCTTTTCAGGCCCTGGAGTTTTGCATATGAAATTACTGAGATGACCAGAATCCATTTTTTCATTTATCAAAATACAGTGATTTCTCTCTTGGAATAACAAGGTTGAAAGTTTTCCCTTGGCGAAAGCTTCGGATAGAAATCCTATCAGAGATTGAAAAATAATTATGACATTATGACATTATGGTTTTCCAAGATTCTATTTTGCTGATTAGCACTCTTTTACAAATCAGGGTGTCTGACAATTTCTTATCGGAATCGATTAGTGTAGAAAGCGTTCATCTGTCCACGGTCTCTGTGGAAATACAAGGTTCGCCCTCCGGGAAATCGTTATTAATGATGAGAGGGAGAGCTGTCCTTCGTACTCAAGAGTAAACTCAGCCCTAAACTTGCGCTCGTTTCCTAATGACGATTAATTCAATGTCTTCGCCCCACACGTGCGTTTGGCCTGAGATACAACAGGTATTAACGTGATTCCGTTTAAGAGTACGCAAAGTTCCTTTCGCCCCTGACTGATTTCAACTCGAATACAAGTTCTGCCTCCATCATTAATCAGAGTTGTGAGGGCATCGTGTGAATAATAATGACGCACCCCAAGTCGAGACAGCCTGGGGTCTTAACCCATATTATACCCCGGGCTGTACTGGTCAGGAAAATCAGTATTCAACGAATCTTTTGACAAAGCTCTTTGTCGAGTACTCGAGACGTAAAAAATCATCTCTAGCATCACATAATCATCCCTTAAGTGGAAAGCCTGTGGACTCTTTTGTTTACAACTGTGGTGAGGATTTTTATTCTCTAATCAATGTTTAATCGTTGCTATTCAAACAAACCAGCGTGCTTTACTTGGAAGTTCACAAAGGCGATTAATTAATCTCATTATAAAGGAATTTATTTTAAAGAGGATCTGAAACCGAACTAAATCGATTTCAATCTCGGCGGTTGCTCTAAATGAAAAGCACTTGATCCTCCGTGGATGGAAAGTGAGTGGCAGATAAGTCTTCAATTTTCAATCTTGAATCTTTAATCTCAATTCCGCTGGTGCAGACTGGAAAAATCGAGTATTCAAGGTAACATGGAATGGATATTCAGAATCATAAAAATTTATGCGACCCCTATAGTCTCTCGTAATCTGATTAGGCCTCTCGCTAATGTTTAAGATCCAGACAACGTTATCCACTTCACGTTTGCCTGGTTAGGGGATTGGCTAAAATCCACTGACGCTATAATAGCGTTTGGCTGACCCTTGTCCGAGTGTCAATGCAGGTAGGGCCAGATGAAGCAATTGGATCAGATCAGGAGAAGCATTGTACGTGTCGCATCGTCGGTTAGTTGCTATTTGAACCAATGATCCGACTCTAAATAAGATCTTGTAGCTTTTGCTTCCAATTTGATGAAGATAGAAGATTAGAAATTAGTGCCAAATATCCCCTCATGATGTACAATAAAGTAAAGAGACAAGATACGTTCTCATCATCGAGATATTCGCTATTACTTTTCCTTTGTCTGCAACGTCTCGTTTCCCCCTCGAAATGATCTCATTCAAGACACATTTTGCCTAGCTGCTGAACCTCTAAATATCTATGATAAGATCGTCTCTCAACGCTATCTGCTAATCCCTGGGTGTGCTTTTGTGGGTACACATGACTCCGTGTTTGCAAATAAAGCCCATTCTGCCCCAAGCTAGAGACAACAGTGTTTACAGTTACGACAGTTCGGGTCAGTAGGTGGGTATATTCTCTGAAAATTTTCGTCTACACAGCTCTAACTTGGCTATAGTAAGCGAACATTATCGCTCGAGATCTAGCCGCAGAACATTGCCGGTTTAGCCACAGACGCTTCTAATAATGTCTGTCTGGAATTTGTCTCGAGGTTACTGTCGACCATATTAATATCACTGTTGTTTCGCAGTTTTCAGAGACTTGGAATATAAAGGGAGAATTGGTGAAGGAAATAAATTACGTCAGATGTTGAACTTCACACGAGGAAAACGAACTACGATTTTCTTCTTTCGGACCTTTCGACTTGGTCCCCTTCGAGAGGCAGCAGACAAAGCCCGTTCGTCATTCGGGACGCCATGCTTATGTCTGCCGACGCGTGACACCCCACATTCATACATGAGTAGGGGAAAACAGGCTTTGTTGGTGAGGGTCTACTGTAATTACATACACAATGTCACCAGCCAAGTAATAATGACGAAAATTAGGTCGTTCGTTTTTGAGTGAATTTAGTGAAGTGCATGAAGCACTTCATTAAATAATTCTGCTAAATATTCACATTTGGGTGTCAACTGATGACAGAGCTATTTGATTGGCATTTATCAATGTGATTATAAACTAAGATCTTTCTTTATCTACGAACATGTAAACATATTAAACATACTGTATTATTTTTGTAAAAGCTGTTCACATGATCTTGGAATAGATAATCTTTATATCAAAAGCATTATTGTCATTTACATTTATTATTTTCTGTTTTTTTTTCTTTCTCGATTCTTTGTGATTTCAAATTGTAACCTTGAATTTTTAAGTACACACAGTAATAAATATTAGGTAAATAAAAATGTTTTGCATACGTAAGGAGAAGTGTAGTTAATGATAAGATAATGAAACAGTGTACGTATATAAACCGTGATACTCTTCCTGTCGAATTTAGTTGAAAAAAAATGTATAATCTAAACGGAATTTTGTTCTTCGCGGTTCTGTGTCTGAGTTTTTATTTGGTATCAGTTAATAGTGAAGAACGTAGTTGTTTGATGTCCGGTCCCTGCACTTCTGATGCCGAATGTTGCTATAAATGTTCTCTTGGAGACAAAATTGGAACCTGTTGTAGCCCAATATTTAAATTTAAACGTTCTTTGGTAGATATTTTTTGAAACATTATTAAGTCTTTGTTCTAATATTCGGAGATAGTTATAATATAAAAATATTTTATTTCTATCATTATAGACACTATGGAATGCTCTGAATCCAAACTGCAAATGATTTCACAATGCGGCTTTTTCATTATCTCGAGGCTCCAAGATTTTGTAAGATTCAGCAATATTTTGAAATATATGAATTGATCAAATAAAAAATTTCTTGATAAGTATTTCATATTTTTTGTTTCATTTCAAGATGATTCATTGTATGTATAAGAATTTATCCATCTGCGTATGTCAAGAACTATATAATAATCATCGTTGCATATTTTCTCATTCCTAAATTGAATTTTCAATAATTTACGAATTCTTTGATAAGAAGAGGAAACCTTTTCTATTCATAAGTCATAAATCCATCTATTGGTGTATGAGTAATCGCATTACACTTTCTTTCACAAAGGTTAGTTCCTAAAGGGAAGCGTATAGCTGACGAGAAAGAAGATCCGGAACGTAATATCGGATTACGAAAGGGGCTATCTTGTAGAAGCCCGAATAATGGTCGTCTTAGGAACTTGCAGGAACCGCTAATATGTCCTAAGTACTCTACGAAGTGCTGAGAAGTTGAGTCTAACTCCCATAATCGAAGTTGTAGTTGTCTTTCATGGGATATACTGAAGATCTTGATAACGTTTGATATTTTCTCCTCTGCACCACTTGTCGAAGTAGTTTCGACTTGCTATAATCGATCATGACTAGTCTCTTCGTTTATTTGTTCATCTCATAAACACAGAAGGAGAATTATTTTCGCATAAACCGAGGGGTTGATCACTCTTGAAATCTAATGTACATTCACTCACGTAATCTTTTGAAATCGCTCAAAATCTTCTGAAATATTTTGAAATCCTTTGATATCTTTTGAAATGTTTAAAAATCTTTGACATCTTTCTGAAACTATGATTTCTTTAATGTTTTGTTCTGGACACTTTTTGGCGTTATTATTTTAGAAACAGATCAATTTCAATATGAATGTTAAGCGCTTCGATATTTCAAATTCTTGTCATATGACAGTGGAATCTTCTTATGGAAGATTTTGCAGATTTAAAAAAGTTTTTAAAGCCTATGTGGGAAAAGATTTTCACATAGTGTGAATATAAAAGCCACTCTATTTTTCGATGGAGTGGGTAATCGGATTCAGTGAATGGTTAAAATTTTTCTCACGTTGCGGTTCTTGAACTTCGCCCACCTCCTTTGGACAGACTCGTCTGCAATATTTTACCTTTATGTTTAATAATTCGCAGACAGAAGAGTTTCTCGTAGCGAGCTTATTTTCCTATCAAGAAATAAACCGACGTTTCAGCAACAACTGAAAATGGTAAAAAACAAAGAGATGAGGCACTCTGCTATGAAATGAACTACGTGCTCGAGAGTTTTCATCGTAAGGACAGACAGGGACATTTTTTGTCGACATCAGATCTTGAGTGTAAATAAAGACAAAGTATTTTGAAATGATAATTGCAGTGGTTTTTGCTCCCAAAAAAGGGAAGTATGTTTCATTGTTTTTAAACATACCCTAATATACTTCTGGAAAAATTTTGAGAAAATACTGTTTGAATAGAAAATGTTTATAATAAATTGAACAAAAGAGAATGATTGATGTGCAGTGTATTCAATGATATTGGCACATAGTATTATTATGAAAGAGAAGATAAGGCGTGCAAATTTTAATATCCTGAGGTTGAAAAGTAGAAAAATCATTAGGTAGTAATAAGGTTTGTCTATTCGAAATGAATTATTGCAGTAGCGAATGAATACATACTTTGCTAACTCTCATGTAGCGAGTTCAGACCTCCCATGGCGATGGCAGATTGGCAATGTGAGAGTTATTGAATCGTGCTGAACCGGTTTTTCATCAGCAAGACTGATGATCACAAAGGTTACTAAATTCGATACTTATATCAATGGAATTTCAGGATTATAGTTATAGTGTCTCTTTTCTAAAGCACATTATTCATCCCCAATCTTTCCCTTCATTTTAATAAAAAACATACTTTTTTAAACGCAGGATTTTGTTCGCTTCTTCGCTTTTATGAACTTTTTGGAAAAAAGGAATCAAATCGATTCTGTGGGTCAGTAAAAGTGAGTCAGTTTATAAATATTTAACATAAAATAAAAATCAACGATCCTTATTACATATGATATTAATTACTTATATAGATTAAAGAGGAAAAATCTACGGACACAAATCTGAAAATTTGAATTTCGTTTCCGAATTTCTCGTTGGTATTTTTCTCTCATAGTAAGAAAGTGTGTTCACTATAAGAAAACAAAAGCAATCACGAGGATTTTTAGATCTTGACTCTATTGTTTTCCATAAAGAATTTGACTCGGTCATTATCGAGCAATTCCCAGGTGATGCAGCGAGTAATTGCGGTTTTAAAAAATGATTCCTCTGACTATTCGTCAATCATCGGAAGCGCGCTCTGACGCGGAAAATAAGAAGATCACATCAGCTAGCTCGTCGATCCTGGAGGATCTCGGATCTCCCAGTAATCAAGCGTTGGATAAACCCGCGGTGATTCTCAGTATATTCTCACATAGAATTCAGGGCTCCATGGTCCACAGTTACTTCTATAAATATTAAGTGGATCACCAAAACCCTCTTCGAGCGAAATGTAATTGTCGCGTTGTTGATGCTCAGTTCGATTTACACGCAATATTCGAATTCGACACACGTGACCGAAACTTTGCAACTAGACCGTGACGAGGAGGACAAATCGGCTTGCGATGTCAATGCGACATTATTGCATTGAGTCTGTGTACATCGAATTGAGATCGAGATGTGATAAAATTGGACAATATTTGAGCAGCCCTGTCGTTTCGATTTTTCCAGCCTTGTCTGTTCGCTAGGGTTCGCGGAATTACGTCATCCGTATTCATCGTACGATCTGTGATAGGTACAAGTCTTGTCATTTGTGCAAAATTAGATGAAATGACTGTTTAAGAAAATTGCTACTTTAGGAGTAGAAGAGTTTTATTTTGAATGAAATATTTTCGATTTATGTTACTTTTATATGGGTCACAATATTTCTAGGAATCCCCTGTCGTGAGTTTTCATAATCTCGAATCTTCAATAAACATGTTTCTCTCACGATACGTTTTTATGGCCACATTATTAGCTAGAAAGACGTGTTTTTCTTTGAGTTAGCTTTTATCGAACACCCAGCATATAGGCAGTAAAGCAAAGTTAATCCAAACAAAGCAAGAGAGCTTCAATGGTCCCTTATATTTTTCCTTATCGCTTACTGGCATACTTCGCTCGCAACTTTATTTCTTTCATAGTTTGAAGGTTGTATAACTTTTGGTGGATTCTCTGTGTTTTATACAACCTATAGCAGATAGATATAATCGCTATGAAAAAACTTGTAACATCGGTATGAAATATTCAAGGACTTATGTTTTGTTAAAATTTTCTGAAGATCATAATGTGATTAATATACCTTTAACGCATCTTGAGTAACTTTTCTGGTAAAAGATGAATAAAGCTATCGGGGATTACAGATTGTTATAAATAGTACAAATTTACTTTAGAGATTAAGGTTGAAAAATTGGATCGACGCCTCTGCATCGAGTATTCTATTTTCGTTGTTTCAGCATTTGATCATTCATCACTTCAGCATGGAATAGGGAGGCGAGTGTAATTTCTCAAGATCTAAGAAACAATTTTTTATTTGTAAAATCAGATTTCTATTTTTCTCCTGATTTACAAATCTTAAATTTCATTCAAGTGACAATTCAAGGACATTTTGATAACGTCCTAAAACATGTTTCGAATGCAATTTTTCCTGCCTTAAGAAACGCGAGAAAAATATAAACATACATAGTAATAGCAAATTAGGATAAAATTTGTGCTTTTCATGTTTGCATATCTTTTCTCTCGAAACAAAGAGTGTAGATTTCAGTAGTCACAAAGAGCAATCCGAATCGATATTGCGTACGAGCGCCCTGTATTTCACCCTCTTTCCCCTGCTGGCGTGGGAATTATCTAGGGGTTGTTACGAACCGACGACAGCCAAGGAAGATGTTATATCGGTTAATCGAACGCAATAGAGATAAAACCCCGTATCCTTAAGGAATGGTAAGAGAGAAAGCGAAAGGCACCACCCAAGTCGGGTCTCGGGATCTCTTTGTCTATGCTCGCACTTAATTTCAGCAGTATGAAATTCACCCTATGCTTTTACTTCGACCCGCAGATCTGCAAGATTCCTTCGTACAGTTTGTTTCCTACAGTTTAATACACAAGTTTTAAGATCTGTGTTTAAAAAATTAAATTGAGACATTTGTAGTCTGCTTTTTATGTTTAAAAAAAGACATTGATTACATAAATATTTAAAATTGAATCCTCTGCATTTCTTTTTGTAAGAATGTCAGGATCCTGCAATCAAATATAAAAATCTGCCGAAAAAAGAGAGAAGAAATCATATTTTTGTAATCATGTACCAGAGAATTGACATGGTTCCAACAAAGCGAAAATATTAAATTACCACAGGGAGCGAATAATCACCCTCGACAGGGATTTCCAGAACCAGGCATTTGGCATTCGGCTAACTTGTTTTATAGAATCGGAAGAAAAATGCGTGGCACGTTTCCCAGTCACGTGGGGGGTGCGAAATTTTTATTTCTCGCGGGAGCATCTCCAGCATTCGCTGATCGCAATGTCGTGGGCAATGAGTGTCCACTCAGGGTTCGCAGGATGTGGTCCACTGGGGTAGGAGATTTCGGGAATTCGCCCTAAACCTTCCCTTCGTTACATGATGATGCCTTCAGGGCACAGTCCGTGTCACGAGTGACCCACACCACCCAACTTCATATGAACAATGAGACCCTTGCTCATTATGGAGTGGGCACAGTTCCATCTAGATTCCAGCTAAATCTAATCGGGAACTCGCTCCTTCGCCAACAAGAAGGGTTACGTTTCGTGTGAGTGGGAAATTTGCTTGTCCCTCGCTTTAAAATGCAACACCATACTGTGCAAAAAAATTTAGTTATTTATGAAAAGATAAATGAATCATGGGCAAAAAATTTCATTTAATATACCTATCTACTTTTTGAAAATCTCTAAACTCTCTTGAAATCCGTTAGTCTTTTAAGTCTCCTCTAAAAGCCCCTGAAGTTTCTTAGAATCACTGAAAAGTTCATGAAAGTCTTTAAAATATGTCTTGAAATCTTGTGAAATCTCTTGAAAATCCTTCACTTCTTTTGAACTCTTTAGAAAATTTCTTGAAATTCCTTTTATCTCTTTGAAAGATACCACTCTCTTTTTACTTTTACATGTCGAATCCAATCTGAGATTATGGTTTTACTGCGCTATAAACATAAAAAAAAGAAACGAAAAAAGCAATAATTCGTATCCAGGTCTTGTTCCGGCTATCCACTCTTGAAATTGAAGGCCATCGGGAAGACGATAAACCGTAAAAAGTCACCATGTTAAACATTCAACAACACCGGTATTGGTATTCCTTCGATGAACAAGGATCATACCATTATTTGAAATCATATCGTTCCAGTTTGTTGCCGGCCTTTGTTCTAAATAATGCACGTTTCTTGCTTGAAAATGGCCTGTCATTCAGAAAATATAGAACCTGCCAGAAAATTATTTACTATCCTACATAAAATTCTTCATATCAGAAATTATACCGTAATTTTACACCATAGGAATTTTAAATATTCTTTAGAATTCCGCTAAAATAAATAAATAAATATATATATATATATATAATTATAAATACAAAATATAAGTAAGCAAAATATGCAAGAAAATGAAAAGTATAAATAAATCTTGAACATAAATAAATATAAATAATAAACAAATTCCGGTTGGACATAACAAATACTCCGCTATTTTTTTGAGAGTATATATAAAGAAGAGACCTAAGATCTGCGGACATGAAATAATGAGAAACGATTGCAAGTCGACCCTCCAATAACCGAGACCATAATGTACTCAATTTATAATTCTGACACTTTCTTGGTTACGAATTCATTTTGAAAGCAAGTTTAATGCTACAATATATTTATGCAACACCACCTTCCTTCCTTCCTTCCTTCCTTTATCTTTTGTTGACGTTATTTTGCGTTTTATTATTCATACTTAATTCATAAATCGTCTGAAACATAGTAATTGTCGAGAAAAGGACCTAACAATAGAAGGCAATACATTTCAAGTACTTCAGCTGCTTTTTTAAATATATCACTTGAATTAATAACTCAAATGCTCAAATTCACCAGTCTCTACTCTTTGTCCTTTGAAAAACCTAAATTTTGCCATTACCTTCCGGCGCAGTTCATTTTAATGAAAAAGCCTCTCAACCCTCCAACTTCCTGTTCCAATTTTCTTTCCTTAGGCCCTTTTTCGCAGACCCAGGCCTCATATCATTCTACTTTTCAATCCCTTGCTTTGTCCCTTCTAAAACGGGATTCATTTTTCCACTACGCTGGCAAATCTCACGCATCCTTTCCTTTTTGTGATCATATTACTTCTCTACTTTCAAATGAAAAATACGTTTTTATATCTGAATGTGTTGGGCTCCTTTTTTCTTCTTGAGTAATAGGAAGTTGAAGTATATCAATTTTTTATTTTTAAGCAGTTAGAAATTTTTAAACAAAACGATTCTGTGACTTGAAAATTCTCAATCTGCATGATTTGAAACGAACTCACTCAAAAAGAAACTTTTTAATTAAAGTTATTACACTCTTGGTACTAGGAGGAATTCTAATTACTCTGATCGGTCAACTCGAATTGGTGAATTTAAAAACACTTGCCTTCGAGAATTGCTTCGTAATGGTTTTCAGAAGCGTTAAAAGTTGGAAAGAGAAGGTCGAATTTATCTGGAAGTGAATCTTCTTCAGAATCTTACGACCTGAGGAAATGTTCCCCAGCAATCCAGTAGCCAAAAATTAATTGCTTCGCCGGGAGACAGAGCCCTTGAGGGCTCTTTTCTGAACAAAGAGTTTCGCGAGGAAGGGACGCAGTTCGAAGGGAAGGAAGCTTCCTTTTTCTTTCATTTCTATCCTCAGCAAAGTCGACCCTTCGATTTCTTTCATCGCATTGGTTTTGCAAAATAGTCCTCGCGAATCTTATCTTAAACCAAGAATTTTCTCAGCTTTACTCTGCAAAAAACGATATTAAAATTATCTATATAATAAAATAAGTTGGGTTCAGAATGTATTGTGTTTTAATAATAATTGTTTAATAATTGTTATTTTTGCCATACTCTATAGCTTTTATATTATATATTTATTCAACTTAAGGGATTTTAAATGTTGTTAAATTTTAAGGAATTTCAAGAAGCTTTATCTAGGAGTTTTAAGAGATTTCATGATATATTAAAAGATGGTTTAAAAGATTTCCGTTATTATTTTGAATACTTTGAAATATTTCAAATTGAACCCATTTGTAAAACTAAAAAATATTGTTATTTTTTAAATATTTTTATTGGCAACACAATGTTTCTAATAATTCTATTAAACTTAAAAAGGGAAGAAAATAAAATAAACGGATGGGATTCAATAAATGAAGAAAACAATTAATTAGATTTTTCATTTCGTTTCATCACTATCTTCTGATAGAGATATTAAAAAATGTTTATTCATATGTGTACTTTCCTTAAAATCATCATACTCATATTCTCATAGCATAATAGTCATATAATCATTATAATATATCTATATTTATAATATATATATATATTTATTTATATTTATATATATATATATTATGTTTATGTATTCGCATATGGAGAATAGTTATTACACAGTAGTTGCGTAGATTTTTTTTATATCTATTAGTTATCGATACTAAACATACAAAAGCGGTATAAAGCTCGATTCTCGCACGCCGTTTTACAATAGTCGTTTACAATTTATTAGCGGTTACGATTTAAATCTATTTTTAATGGTGCGGTGATACGTGATGACACATTTATAATATTGAATAGACCTGCACATTTGACTTTAGACGGTTCACGTCGAACGTCAACCCTTTCGTCGAGCTTCGTCAAAGTTACATTCAATGTCGAACCGCCAATGAAAGAAAAACAAGAAAAATTACATTTATAGATTTCTAATCGTAAAACCGTCTCACTCTTTCACACTTGTCGATCGTGCTTCTATCTTCCCCTCAAAGCCACTGGCGGGCAATTTTCTCTTTTTCCTGCGACCTAGGACCACCTTCTAAGGTACATATTTTCGAAAAAAGTATTCTTACTCAATGAACAATAAGAAAATTCTATTGGATCACCACTGTGATGACTGTGATTACTTTTCAGAAATCTAAGAATACTTTTCAAGAAAATGCACACTTACAAGCAGCATTTCGATGCATTCATCATTACATTTCCTGCCAGAGTGGATAAATCCGTTAATAAGACATTTTTTATTGTGACATTTTTCAAAGCCTCAAACTGGGTTCCATTTTCAAGTTCCATTCCTTTGACCTTCCTTTGATCATTACAATCTTTTCGTGATGAAGAATTCCTTCAAGGAACCAATCTTTCATTATTAAATTTTTCGAATTTTCATCAATTCTTAGTCGACCGAAATTTTTACAGTATTTTATTCAATACTTTTTTCACCTAAAGATTGGTTCATCGAATCGGCTCTTGTTTAAATCTGGGTATGAAAAATTGAACCCGCCAGCTAAAGGTACAGCGTAGTATCTAATAACCCGAGTTAGACTCTCGCCCTCAAGCCAACCAAACAGATATAGTGCATACAATTACGATACGAATCATTAAATATCAACTCTTAAGAACCACGATAGAATAAGTAATAATAATAATAATAATAATCATAATCATAATAATAATAATCTAATAATAGTACATATAATAATAATAGTACATAGCATTAGTTGTATGCCTACATTAGTACTAGTGTAGTACGCATACTAACTACATAGTTCACCACACCTTATTATTACGCAGTAAATAATTTAGTCGCAATGTGATTAACTGTGATCGTTCGGTACTTGACTTTCGTCCATCACTTTGCCTCGATTCAACAAAAAAAATTGCAGCAAAGAATTTTTTCTTCGGCTTATTGAATTTTTGATATTACTACAAAAATGATTACAACTTCGAGGTCAAATAATTTTTGTCGAATCGATTTGGATAGAAATTTTTGATTTGGACGAAGTACTAAAGAATCACTGGTTACATATATATATATCGGACTTTTGTGAAAACGCACGTGGGAGATTCTTTTTAGCTCATCTCTTTAGGGAAATGAAGATTAGTTGAAAAAGATGCCTCCTCCTTTTTCCATTTTTGTAATTAGTCTTTAATCATCTACTTCTACCTTCTTTTTTATCGCACTTTTGAATACATTTTTATCAAAAATATATAAGCCTATTATCTAAATATTCTTCTAGCATCAGGGCAGAACTTTTTTCAGACCTTGAGACCCTCGATTCTCAACACGGATATTCGAATGATCAAGCAATTCTTGAAGGTTCGAATATAGAAGATCACAAGGACCAAATTCGGTTCTTGCTTTCACTGTTGCTTTACGTCAAAAAAAAAAGAGGAATCGCTTTCTTAAACTTCGATTCATAAATGACAAATCAAATACAAATGCATTAATTGAATTTCTCTAAAGAGAGAGCGCAAAGGTTCGCACGTAGTGGTTATATACTAGCAATGCAGCCAGGATAAATAGTCAAGTAGTTCGTTTAAAGATTTATTTTTGAATGTATTTCAGTTTTAATTTGTTCTGTAGATCAGTCCATCAGTTGTGTATAAAAAGTTAAATCCTCTTCCTAAATAAATGGCCGCCAATAAGCGAACCTTCGAATCGGCAGAGTTATTATGTTTCTTATGTTTCCGGAGTCTTATTTTTTGGCAGTCCTTATTTGCAGGGGTTTTTCGCTCCGGTCGAATATCAACGATATGAATGGAGGACACTTCGGTATATTATGTTTTATTTTACTTTGAGGCCATAGGCGCATTACCTGAGAGATTTTTTACAATATTTTTTTTTTATAATATTCATTGTTTTGACCAGTTCAAAGTCGACCGGGACGAACCCTTATTAGAAATCTTGCAGTCCTGTGATTTACTTTTTCGTATACCTACAGAATGAGAAAGATTGAGTTTTCATTTTTAGGACTGAATTGTTGAAATTATGTACATTATACAATCGGCGGGATGCTAAAATAATTAAAAGCATCGGAATTTACAGGAATAAAACGAGTTTGGAGTTTTTTTTTATTTTTTTACGTTGGATATAGAGAAAGCTGCGCTGCTTAGATGTTTCAGCTAAAAGAGCGTGTCAAAAAGACGAATTATTTATGTCTGTATCTCACTATAATCTATTACGTTTTATAAACATTTTTCTCCGAGCTCTAAAAGAATTTCTCACACTTCAGCTAATTTTTACAAGTTAGCATTACTTCTCGAAGTAAACTAGGCTCGTTGAAAAAAGGTTTGTGAAACGTCTAACGTCTCTTTTATATACTAAGGACATATTTAAGTCTTCTTGACAACTACGTTAGCCAATGGCAGTGCAATACTTTTGCCATTAATCATTCCATTTTGTGAATAAGTTTCATATACACATTTAAACTTGATTTAATAAGAGGTAGTATATCGGAGAGAATATGTGGATATCTCGTATCTATTCCGTTAATATACGATAAAGCATGCGCCTAATTTCTAGATTAGGTTCTTACGTGTGTACGTGTGTGTGTAGATGTGTGAGTTCTATATAAGTAGTTTGTATAGCGCATAATCAATAGTTCATAATAATAATAATTTCATATAATAATTATCATAATAATTCCCACACCAGAGAAAACATTGTTAAACATTATCTTCATCTCATATTATTTTTTTCATCCTCTCAATAATAATTAGTAAACTTGCTTTTCATTTAGTTATCATAATTATTATTATTCCTCGCTTTAATGTATATTAAACATCCTTCGATATAATATTTATTACAAAATTTGTACTTTTATAGGGGAGGTATCAAGGGACACAGCTGCCTTGCTGCCTTGGGTACATCTTACTCGAACTTTTCTCTTTCCCAGTTTTTGCATATTTACGTTTTCTTCCTCTCTTTTGTATTTTCCAACTCTCTAATTTCCTCCTCTTTTTATTTTCCTTCTGGCGAGCTTCAATTCCGGTTGCGTTTTACTTTATCCCGAAAACCAAATATCCTCTAGAAATTTGATACCTATATTTTGCAGACTTATAGTTTCAAGAATTATTTTTCAATATGAGCTGTCTGTAAAACATCTAATATTTGATGAAAATTTAGATTTTAAAAGTCTGGCGGATATTTGGTCAACGTGGATTAATTCTCACGATGGAGATTAATCCTTTAGTAAAATGTCCCAATTTGAACTGAAAGTAGCCAGGTCTCTACTGAAATGTGGAGAAACTTCAACCAAGGTGCATTTTAGAAACGTTTTTGCGGAACGGAAAGGAATCAAGAAAAGCGTTTTGAAGTCCCAATTTCTACCTTAACAGGCGAAGAAACACTTTGTTTGCCGACTACTCGAGACGTCTGCCAATTAAATTAATCCTCAGTCTCAGACAATTGCAGGATGACTGAGAGGATCGTCAATTATTTCAGGTCTTTCTCAATTTGAAAAAATGTGTCTCTTGAAGAATTTTCGTTTGAAGGTTTCTTTCACTTCAAAAAATGTTGCACCCTGATCGCGTTCCACACACATTTAGATTTCTTTTACGCGATAATGAAAAACAACGCGAATAATAACGAGGATTGCGAGGGAGGAATCTAGGGGATAAAACGTTCCTATTGGAGTGGATTACATACATAGACGATGGGTTTAGATTATTCTAATCAAAAGTGAAAAGTGTTCTCACATACTTCGGGCATTCGCTTGCACACGCATACACACGCACACGAACCACGAAAGGCATTTCCCAATTAAAACAAAAAAATTTTCATAAAATTTATTAATCTTTTTCATTCGATCTTCAATTTGATTTTAAGTTGCTTATAAAATGTACACAAAATTAAGGATTCTGATTCTGATGATTATTGAAATATATATTATATATTTCAATATATTTCCAAATGTAATTATTTTATGAACGTTATTTTTAATTGGAAAAGTCAACATTTGGTGGATCGTGGCCAAAGCTGATGGGATGGGACTAGAGACGTATATACGATGATTTTTCCTAATTCGGATTTGGAACCGAACAACTGGATTTATCGATTCGCACGCCCCCAGACTCGACTTTATACGTTTAATCACTAATTATGGACGATTAGGATACGCGATAAATACATATTCGACGATTACGAGACGCTGTAATGGTATGGCATTAATTGCTTATGTGAATTGTGTAATAATCAAATCACTACTGACATTACATCAAGACCATTGTAAAAAAATCCTTTTAAAAAGCTTCATTGCTTTTTTTGATTTTACTTTTACTTCAGCAGTCTACTACTCTCCGCTGGTTCCTGCATTTCGTCGGACGGCGCCTTTGCCGAGGAATCGATTTTTTCAATTGAACGAGACTTCAATTTTAATCATCAAGTTCAAACTAAATTGATCAAGTCTTAAATTACTTTTAGGAGAGACATTTTAAAATGCCAGTGAATAAGAAATTTCAGTGAAAGTCTCATTCCCCGAATTTTATCTTTTTAAACTTCCTGAATTAGACGATCTTTACTCTCCAGCAGTAAAACTTGAGTCAATTTTGTCTGAATCTATCGCAAATAGATTTTCGTCGTCTCTGGAAATTTGTCGCAAGTTCGATTTCCGAAAGAAATGAAAGAAGCGCGCAAGAGAGCTTCGAGCAAGGCAGTAAGACTTGAAACGGTATTTTCTTTTTTATTGACGAAAACAACGATTCTTTTTATTATAAAATACCCTTCCATTTCCCACTGACTTAGAGCTTCTTATCAAAGATTTTCGACAGTCGAATACTCGCGACCATATCCTTTTAAAAAAACTTCCATATAAAATTCTTTCTTCTTCATTATCTTCAAATTTCTTAATTCTTTAAAGGTTATCATATTGCTTTCGAATACATTTAGCCAATTATTATTCTCTCCTATTATATTTCAACCCCGACTCGTTCAAACTCCTCTCTCCCCTCAAATTCAATTTTTAAAAAATAATTTTTAGAACTAATTTTGACAATCATTTTTTTTACATTAATATATGACAATAAAGCCTAAACTTATGTTAAATGAATAGAAAAATATAAAATGGATAAATTATCGGAAATGAAGAATCACGAAAAATAAAATTCCCGATATGCAATTAAAAACAATTTTAAGGAATAATACATAATTATTTGAATCAAAATAATTTTTGAAAATTTTATATTTCGTCAAAGTGGCAATGACCTGTTTATTTCAAATTTAAAAAGTCCCCTAATTCGGGAATTTTATTTTTCGGAATTTTTCAGTCGTTCCAAATTATCTCACTTCGAATGAGGTTTTAAAAAAATAAATGACTCTTTAAGCTTCTAGAGAAAATAGATAAGCGTAATTTGACCCCCTCCAAAATTTTATAAAAAATAATTTGTCAAAGGAAGTTGAACGAGAAGGGGCCCTTTTCGCCATACCAGTAAGTTTCTATGAACGAGTCGATCGAGCGGCACTTTTATGCTTCCTCACTTTTTTTTAAAACTCTGTCAGTTGTCCCGTTTGGTCCGCACTAACCAGCATGATTTACTTTGCATTGCAAAATACTTGTTACTATTTTTTATCGCTTCCATGCCTGCCGTCCGATCGGTTTCCTCCTTATGAATTATATCGACTAACAGCTAATTCTAAATAATCTAATCGAGATAAGTGTGATCTCTCTAAGAGAAAATTTGGATTCTAATCTCATCAGATAGACTTATGATTACAGAGGACATCAACGACATTGCAAACGGTGTTAAATTCGAAATGCGCGCTTTCAGAGCTTTTAACAACAAACACATGAATTTGAGCTTTTTTCATCAGTTCGTGAATGCAGAATAAAATTATAATTAACACGATTTCTTACTATTTTACTTCATTTTTTTGTTCGAAATATGATTAGAATTTTTTTCAACATCACACTAGTCTCCTTTCAATTTTAATTTACAGAGAACTGGAGATTTACCCCCTTTTCGATCCGAGACCATCTTGTCCTTTTTTTAACGATGAATTATTTACATCGCTTTCCAAATAAAAAAGTATTCTAAACTTTTAGTTTCTCCTTTCTTTTTCTCCTTTTCCGTCACCGTTTCAATTCTTCGCACTCGAACGCTGTGCAACGAACATACGTTAAAAAAATAGGGTACAAAAATTATCCATCTAATTTCGAACCTTACCGAATCTAAGAGTTGCTCTTTACGTTTTTTTCTTTAAATAACACAGCCGAATTAAAATGCCCCAATTTCCTTCCCTTCTTCCTAATTTATACGCGAATTCCTTAATTGAGTCTCCTAATTTTCCATGAATCTAATACTACCCTTAATCCGAATTACGATTAAACGTGGAAAATATCGTATAGAAAACTTTGCGCAAATTTGGTAATTTGGTAATCCCTACTTCTCGTAACTTTAATTTTTAATTAATCTTTACACACGCCCTTCTCGCGATCGATTTTATCGAATCACCGTGTCTGCATTGTCGAAGTTCTACTTGGGATTCTAATTGAATCAAACTTAATCAAGACTCCATGAAGAAGAATTAATATTCTTTTCATTAATGTATTTACCAAATTATTATTCTTTTATTTACACAAAAAGAAAATCAAAAAGTATCATGGAATCTTCAAATAGTTTAATACGTGACGTATACATCAATAAAATTGTCCTACAAGAATCACAGAATAAAAAAACATAAAAAATATTCCAATTTTTATTAATTTCCATCCGAGATTCTTGCGGACTCAGAACAGCCGTTTTTCTATTCTAATTCTAATGATAATCTGTGGAGTGTTTATGCGCGACTAATGGATTAAATAGTTAATAGACATGTTTGAAGGAATTAGCACATTCACACATCGTTCATACTGTTGGTGACCCTACAGGGAAAAATGGTAAGTTGAATCGATATTGCAATATGTTCCTATAAACTATCGATTATCGTACTTACATAAAAAAAAGAGATTTTTTTAACATTCCGCGACACTCGGTTTTAATTGCGAGCTACGGAGGTGTTTTCATTATCTCTCGGTTATACATTTTCGAGTGTAGAAGCGTTAATATTGTGAGCTTTATCGAATAGGAGCCACGGTTTGAGGATAAGGAAGAGCAAAACTCATTTCCTGAAGTTTTTATACCAGAGCTTTCTACCTCACATTCGTTTTTCCGTTCGATTTATTTTCATAGTTCCATCTTCATTTCTGCACAAATTTTATTGAAAAGCTGACTTTTATCAAGTTGATCGAAAAACATAAATTTTGGAAGTTGTAAACGCCTTAGCACTGAAAAGCTACTTTTTGGGTTGCTAATAATAATAACTAATTAACTTGAGTTTATATAGGAGAAAATCTATTTTTTTATAAAGCCTTGAAAACTAAACAAATTTTCTAAAACAAAAAAAGCTGTATATATATATATACATATATATTATTTAATCAACAAAAATGTATAGAACTTCATAAAAGTCATTCCAAAAAAATATTGTGCGTGACTAAATTTTTTATATTCCCCTGCAAGTCCTTCTTTTCTGCCAACGTTTCTTTAGGCCTCGATCTACGAGAGCGACTTTTGCGATATATCAGAAAAGAAATCATTCCTTTTGAAAATTTTAACTCTCGTCGATCTCATAAAGTTGAAACGTCACTTTCGGTGTAAGATACGCTTA
Organism: Synergus gifuensis; assembly: GCA_904066015.1. Classification (NCBI taxonomy): domain Eukaryota; kingdom Metazoa; phylum Arthropoda; class Insecta; order Hymenoptera; family Cynipidae; genus Synergus; species Synergus gifuensis. Next base: position 2,195,901 of record CAJFCO010000044.1, on the reverse strand, counting down.
CGAGCAGTGACGCTAAATGGTAATAACAATGCTATTTTCTATGTACATTTGTACCTTGACTAACATATATCCGATCGATTCGATTTTCGCCGAGATCCCAGGTTTAGAAGCCTAAATTCAGTTAAAAAGATTTTCAAATATGAAATAGTAAAGTTGAGTCAGGCACTTTCTTTACATACTTTTAAGCGGAAGATTATTAGTCAATGGCCACCCTGGTTTCTTGATTTCAAGGTGATGGTTTCCTCCAGTCAAAAATAAGTCAAGAATTTGGTCGACGCCCCTTTACCTAGCGCTGGTTGTTTTTCTTTTCACGTATATCATTCTTAAAAAAAAGAGAGTGAGATAGCTTGGAATGCTCATTTTCGTTCACAACTGGGAACTCGACTCCTTCAACCGCAGTGTGAAAGACAGCGTCTGTATACTATTTCTGACATTTACAACATCTCGCTTGGCTCTCGTCAAAAATCCCTGCCACTTCTGTCATATTCAGAAGAAAGAAATAATTAAAAGAGACTCTGAACTAATAATTAGATACACGCAAGAATATCTGAAAGATTGAAAAGAAATGATTCAAGAGCCAAGAGTCTATCGCACGTCGGGAAAACAAAATCGCTCTCAGTAGCGCCATTCGATATAAAATTTGTCTCTTTCCTCCAACCAGTAACAACTGACAATCTACATATAATTACACGACTTACAGGAATAGTGGAATAATTTTCTAGTGCTCCGAGTAGAAACAGTGGGTAAATGCGTGGAGGGATTAAAAATCTGTGAAACTTAATCGGGACTTTGCCAGGATTACCAGAGAGTCTCCAAATTCCTTCTACTCTTTGAAAAATCCTTTCTTTTTTACACAAACGTGACAAGAGAGACTCTCCGATGTTCGAGGCTCGCTTAATCACATTTTATCGTTTCATTTCACTGCAACCTTGTCGGCGCAAGTCTCGTTTTGTACGTTGTAAACCTTAAAGAACCCTACAAGGCTATTTTTGTCACTATTTTTCATTCCAAACGAAAGTCTCGATTTTTGTTTAATCAAGAGACATTTCCTCGAAATATATTCATGTATCTGGTTTTGTCTATCGTAATTAACGATTTAAGACTGGAAGCGGGAAAGTAATAGCGCGATTATATAATTGAAGGATAATCTACACATCGAAAGGTACCCGACCTTTTTCAAATGAACGAAACCTGTCGCTTTCTTTCTTCTTCTTCCTCTTAATTACAGAGTGGATTCGATGACAGTGTTCGTAAGTCAACGATAGAGTTATCATATACACAATAGAAACTGTAGTACATATAGAAATCTAGTGTCTACGTAACATCTAGATATGATATATATCGTGGCGCGATAATATCGCTTGTTATGTTTTTCGATTCGCGGTTCAGTTGATAAAGCTATAAGAGAAATAATAGTAATAGCAATAATCAATCGCTACGCCTGCGTAAAAACTATTCGTTAATGTGTAATCATAACACAATGATAATATTGTAATCAGAAGCATCGCTTTATACCGATCTCCAAGTAACGGAATAAGAAAAACAGGTAAATTCGACTAAAATCAACGATAAATAAAAAAAAGTAGACTAAGGTTTAGCTTCGCTATTTACCGGGATTTTAACGAATTCTGTGACTGCAGTAATTTGAATTTTACTTTGCCTGAGAGTATCAAATATTTTACGAACTTAAAAAATTAAGTAACTTCCATTTTACTGTTGTCACACTATCAAATAAATTACAAATTCATGCGAGATTTTTCCTGTTTTAAACTCCACATAAACATCTTGTAAAAAATAGATAGATTAAAAGAAGCTCACAATCGATGTGGGCCAGAACCGAAAAAAGCAAACGAATTAAAGGGGAATTCAGGTTACACCGGATGATCACAAAATATCACGCGCTCTTTTATCCTATCATAAAAGAGAGGTTGCGATTATATACTATTGATTTTTCTAGAATTTTTTTAAATTTGAGATCTTTGCAAACTCATATCCTTAAAATTATACACTCATTAAGAGACTTTTAGATTATAGAAGCAGCTTTTATGACAGGATTCTTTTGGAGGCTAAGATGAAATTATTGAAAATTAAGATATTTTAAGATTATCTTTTTTTAAATTAACATAAGCATAAATTATTGAAAATTCTATTTACGACATTCTAGTTATGTATAAACCACGATTATTCCGATGTTAACATATCGAGCATTATTTATCATAGCTCGATAAATATTAAGATTCCGATATAATATTTTAATCTTATTTTGTGCAAATTCACTCAGAGAAAAGACTCCAGACTCTGCAATAATTTACACTTTGAATTAAGACTCTGAAGTATTTTCTTTTGTTTGAAATTGCAGTCTAGAAATACGTTTTAAGGAAACGAGTCGGTTTTCGTTAGTCATCATGTACCCGGCGTAGTTTCTTAATTTTTATACGTGTACCTACGTGTTCATGAACCGAGGTTTTGAATCACGAATAGTATCTATGTAGTTGTCTACCACAGCTGAAAGTCTTACTTTCTACGATACACTTTAGATTACACATGATAATGCGCATCCTGTAAAAACGATTGTTGTTTACCTTACAGTCGATAATGATCAATCGATTAAAAAATCTCGCTAGAAAAAGAAAAACGATTCATACAAATATTCAAATATCCATTCTCAAATACGTACCTACGAATATGTAATAATATTACACGACACGATGACCTACGAGAGAACGTCCGTCTCACCGATTTTCGCGCAATACCCTTTCTTTTTTTATCAACGTTCAACGCGATCTGAGACTGAACAATAAATAAATCTTCTCCCGGACTCTTAAATTTGACTCCAAATGTAAATCGACGACTCCAACTCTCTTAATCTCGCAATGGCTATTCTAAACTCTATTCATATTTCAACCACATAACTCTCAACCTCTACCTTTTTCTCTCTTCTTCAACTTTACCCTCTTCATAGTCCCTCGTTTCCTCACTTATCCAACGCGATTGCTTCTATAATATATGCTATATATATTCAAAAGATCGAGCTATATATTTTATGTATATAATATATATAATTAATATATATTACTTTGTAAAATCGACGTCTCGGCCACTCGTAGAAGAAACCGAGCAGCAGTCGTACCCATAAATCTCTCTTCTAAAAACATCGATACAAAAATTTCACTCTGCTAATCGTCTACGAAGACGAATCGCCCTCAAGATTATCAAATCGCTGGAGCAATTCGCCTCTGACGATACGAGTAGGTATAGCAAATGTATAAAATCGTACGATTATCGGAATAAAAAAGTTAGCCTAACTATCGTAAACCTTAGTACATACGACAAATACGTCAAATCTACGATCGAATAGAAAAGACAGATTCTGTTAGAAGACTCGCTGACCTTATTCACAGAAAAGAATCTGCACTTATCAGATTCAAAAAAATCGAGTTGTTTCATTTTTCTCCTTTGTCTGATTGAGCAAATCCTTTTCTTCTCGGCGTTCAGTATGCCAGATATTATATATGGAACGTCGTTACCTTCTTAACTCCTACATATTACAGTATTTTCTCCTCACTCAAGTTCATTTCCCTCTTCATATCGATCTCGTTTTATATTCTCTTACATTTCTAGATACGTCGATTCGATTAAAGGGACTTTCGGTATAACTTCGAGGTAGGTGCGATCGAATCGGTTTAACGTTCGCGATTACACAAAATCATTCTCCGAATTTTATCTTTCCCTTGAAACGAGATAATCTTCCACTTGAAAAAGGAAACCTCGCCTTTTTTCCCATCAATAGAATCAAACGAGAACAATAATTTACCTACTCTTAAGTATCGACCATTTTAACAATAGAAGACCTTAAAATCTAAAATATTTTTTCAGAAATCTGATCGCGGGACTGGCGGCGAGGTTAAAGCAAAAAACATTTCCTTCCCTTAATTATAAACTTGGTTGATGCGGTCATGTTAGGAACTGAATTGAAAATTGTAGGGAGTACACAATTCTTGTGTAAAAATGGATTAATCTTCGGGTATTAGAAACTCGTTATATTAAACTTCTCGTCACTATCCCTCTATCAAAGCTTCCTTCTTGGATAACCAGGTGAATTGGGAAACAAAGCAACAAAAAAAAGTCGAGAGAAACACTCTGATCGGAGCAACTAAGTCGGTGGTAACGAAAATTAACTAATCGAACAATCCTAATTTTTTTCGTAACTCGAATTTTGTACATCGACACAACTAAGTAACCTACAATTACGTTTAGCTAGAAATAATTACTTTTTGGCTAGAATGACTCTTAGCTACGTCGAGGAAAGTATTTCTCCCAGCGAGTCACTTAGACTGTCCTCTTGTTTGAGAGTCACTTTTGGCACTCTGAGAAACGTTCAAATGAAATGTGGCTATCCAAATTTATCTATTTTTTTTTCTCTTTTTTTCTTATTTTTAAGCAGTATCTTGAGTAACGGTTTGTGATATTTCTTTAGCTTTCTAAAAATTGGTAAAAATGATTAAAGAAGAATTCTTTAAGATTGAATAGTCAATCGCCAAAAACTAGATAAATTATCTTAAATTTCATTAAAATTGATGAGAACTCTTAAAATCCTACCAAATTCCTTCAAATTTTTAAGAATCTTTTGAAATCCATTGAAATTCCGAGAAAGCCCTTCAAATTCTTAACAATCTTTTGAAATCAATGAAAATTCCCTGAAATTGTTTAAATAAAAATAGATTAAAAGTCTTGAGTAGACAACTTAGAAATATCAGAAGGGTTACTCGAGAGGAATACGCTTTATCTATTAAGTATAGAGCGTAAATACATATAATGAAATAACGTAAAACTAATAAAACTACCTTGGAAGCGGTCGATTTATGGGATGGCCGCTAATGGTTGGAAAGCAACGACCAGCATCGCCAAAAATTTTCTTAAATTTGGTTGCCTTGGCTCTCTATCTACGTTGGCCTTGGTCTCGCCAAATCGCGCCGCTTGAAAAAACGCTCGAGCTTTATGATTTTAAAGTTGCGTTCGAGATAATTTTCAGGAATAACGGAAAATAAAAATAATCATGTTAAAATTAAAAAATATATTAAAAAGAATGATTACAGAAAGCAAATCCAATGTGGTTTGTATAAAAAAAAAAACTAAATTATATACAAAACTCACCGAGGATTGATTCATGTCTCGATTTGGGACTGATTTGTTTCACTTGCTAATAAAATAATAATTTTGAAACGTTCAATCAACGTTTCCTGCTCCATACTTCACTTGCATTTTATATTTTGTTTTCATTTCCATACTTCTTATTGCTTATATCTTTTAGGGTATACTTTGTACTGTATACTTAGTTTTTGTATAATTTGTAATTTGTAAAGTGTAAAGTGTAAAGTGATATAAAACCGGGATCGTTTTCTCAATGGCGCGAGCTTGCCGCTGTGTTAAGGCGAATATTTCGCACGAGTTTGCAAATCCTTAAACAAAATAACATGGCCGCGTAAACGTACAAACTAATAAAATGTAAAAAAACAACGTTATTGATTATCTAAGTAACAAACAATAGTATTTTTTTCCCCTTATACGAAGTGATTTATACAATATTGAAATGGCAATGATCCATTGATCTATCTGCCTTATAGATAATTTCATATGTAGCTTGAACAACTGGATGATACGGGGATTTTGCCACGTTTCTGCAATCACGTGCGAAGATTTCGTGCAAAAAATTTTTATATCGCGAGATGCCGGGAGACGGCGAAGTTTCTCAGTGGACGCCAAATCTCGCTTCAAATGGATCCATTTCCACTTGTTAGATTGCAAGCTACTTTGAACTAAGTTTTGACCAATTTCGAAATAATTTCATGAAATAAAGGTCCAGTCATAAAAACTTGAACAAATAAAATGCCATTTCGGATAAGGAAGATAATTCCTTTCTTTAAAAAGTCCGCTCATATAGAACTTCTCAAATCAATTAACTAAATATGTGCATGGTGCAGTCAGAAAATCAAATTATCTGCTGGCTTTAGAAAACTAAAAATTGTCTAGAAGTTTTAATCTTAATAATTAAGGTTAGGTTAGCCATGAGAGGTTGATTTTTCGCATCCTCTGGGCGTCCGCGGTGAAACATGTCCGTCAGTCTCGAATCGTCGCAACGTTCGGTCAATCTACCTTAATCACGTAATTATCACCGACGACGTCGTGCAAGACAAGCACGGCGCTCACCGCTCTCTGCTTAAGTAGGCCTTCTTCCCCATTTACCACTGATACTTTTCTGGTTTGCGTTTTTTTTTGGCATTTAACTAAATGAAAAAACTCTCTCTTTAGTATGAATTGAAAAAGAGTCTAAAGTAACGTCGCTCGGAGTAAAGTCAGCAGCGGATTCAAGGAAAGTTGGTCTCCTGCAGTGTTTAGGCGGTTTACTAGATTCCCTAGTGGTTACGGCCACTGACTGTAGAGCTGAAATTGCTCGCGGGTGAAACAGGATGAGAGGGGCTTGACAAAGTGGGCATCCACAGCCCTGCAGTGAGGACAAGCGAATACGCGACTATAGTCTGAGTAGAAGTTGAGTCGTTGATGAGGGTAGATCAGGGGCTTCTGGCAGCTGTTGCACTGAAACATAAAGAAGGGTCCTCGCTTGTCAAGAACAAAATTCGCTCCGTTTTCTTAAAAAGAGGTCATTATTTAATAGGGAATTTATTTAGGAAAATTCAGATAGGAGATTAAAAAACACGACTTCAATTGGATAGAGTTACAGACTAGAATGTCAATTTGGAATTAAATATGTACCTTTAAACGATCGGTGCAACACGGCATAGCGGCGAAAATATCATAACTATACATTGTCCCTAGGACCAGACTGGAGCCATCCCACGGTTGAGTGCAAGAACGACAACGAACTGGTGCGTTACCACTCCCTTCAAGGCAGCTCATGCAAACAGCCGACAAGTATTGTGTACGACCCTCGACTTTTACCTGAAACAAACAAGTCAATATCACATTAATTATCAATTAAATATGAGAAGACAGGTATTAAATAAAACCCATCACTGGGATTAGAATTTCTTTAGATTTTTTATGAGATTTGCAGAGACTAATTTCTAAACGAGGGGTTGATCACTCGATTTTGAGTCTACACAAAATTTCAAGGTATCTCAAAATATTTAAGATATTTTGAAGATTTTAAAATTATTTCGTGAGTGAGTGTCGACCATATTTCAAGAGTGATCAATCCCTTGTGTCTAACCCTCCAAAGAACAATCAGAAATCACCTTCTTTTCTAAAAACACTTTTCTGCCTTAAAAGCTGTAATTGTGAGGTCAAAAATAGGTTGACTCTGAACCTTGGTTACACTTGGCATCAGATTGTTTAGCAAGGCGAGTTATTTACCAACCAGAAACTTAAGGCATGGTTTTTGCAAGTAGAATGAAAGAAATAGAATGAGAGAGTGAAAACTTGAAGAATCATCTTCTTGTCTCAATGCCTTAATGGCCGAGTGTTTGTTCTTCGAACTCCAGCTTTAGAAACAAGAGAAAGAGAAAGTAAATCTTTTGCAAAACAAGAGAATGGAAAGCTATCCTTTATGTCCTGCTTGTCTCTGCTTCAAGGGGAAATAAATTCCTTTATGGAAAGCGCTGATATATCCGACGCAAAAGGGACAGTGGAAATCCAGACTGACGTATCTTATCTTACCTCAGCGCAAGCGTGAGAGTGTTGTCTCGGAGACAGGAAGAAGGTACCATCTACGAGAGGATACCTATCAAAGACTAGCATCGCTACTCGGCAAAGAACGCAGGACACCCTGGACCACTGCAAAGCTGCTAAGGTCGACAGGATAAAGCATCTGGTGTCATCATTGCCATGATTTCCCTCATCTTCCATCTGAAACAATAAGCAATCCAATATTAGTATGAATATTTTGTTATATTTTGTATATTTAGTTGAAAATCTATCTTTTTTACAGGTGCGCAGAGGCACACATGTCGCTTGGAAAATAATTTTCCCTTCTAGTCCAAAACTGTTCTAGATGGATGTATGTTGCAGAAAAACGGTAACTTGTTGGAAGTTAAACCTCTTGCCTCGACGAAGGGTCGGTCGATCGTCGGAAGACGAGGGTTCCGAAAAACCACCCAAGGGATTTCTTAGCGTTCCTAAAGGACGTTCTTATTTAGCACTTTTACGCCACGCGCGCTCGGCCATAGGTCGCGGGACGATAAAGCTCAACATGCCCGAATAGCACGTAAAACTGGTAATTGCACTCACTTTGGCCCACGGGACGATGAAAAAAAGGAGCGTGTAATTGGTTCGAGGGGAAAAAAAAGCGAAACTCGTAACCGTGAAGCGGTTGCCAAAACGAAAAGCGATGAATCGAGATGAATTCGCTTGGAAATCTAAGGAAAAATCCAAAAACTGCTTTATTCTACTTCTGTTTTCTCAACACGTTCGATTTTATCGATTACACCCCTCGTTGCCACTCATTTTTTCGTTTTTCTTTCGGAAGGTGTAAGAGGAAGTTTCACTGGTTTATTGAACCGATAGCCTTGGACACCAGCTGCCAAATCAAATTCTGTTAAACGAATGCGACTTTACGAGCTCTGAAAATTACGCGGTCGTGTCTGTTTCTTTAATCACCAGATCAGATGTGAATTTTCCGCTCTGATGTTATTTTTAGATCATTGATAGATAAATACATATAGGCTTTATGCCTTGACCGCGATTCGTTTTAATTCGAAACTTTTATTTCCGAAGATGTTTTAAACCAGATCTTCTTGCAGATTCTGAAAGAATAATTCGATTTAGGAAAAAAGAAAGATTTTTTTAGGATCTAATACCTAATCTGTGAATATTCAGATCTGGAAAAAAGGATTTTGCAGAAGGATCTGAATTCAAGGGAAGTGAACTCTATCCGAAAAGGTCAACTTCAATTCAATTTGAATGAACGAGATTATCGAATAAAAAAAAAGAAAGAATAATTCTGATTCAGAATATTCAACTTGAAATAATCCCGCAATGTCCTGCAATTGATTCAAGGTTTTGATTAAAATTTTATAAAATCTTGAAAAACCATCTTGTTATTCTATTTTTGATTTTTGCATAAATCAGTCGCAGAGTAAACTTGGCAAACTTTTCACCTAGAAGGGATCGAGATGAAGTAATTCCGAAATTGCTTTTTTGCAGGGGTTCTTGAGAGTCGTATTTTAACCACTTTCGTACTTTGCTAAACAAACTTTATTATCTTAAAGAATTACATCCTAGGATATAAATTTTTTTTCCCGTAAAGCTAGTACTTTAAAAAATTTTTCGTGCCTCAACTTTTTCTGCTTTTCATGTCTTTCTTTCACTTCACTTTTTTTGGTTGAAATAGATCAACTATTTTTAATTGAAATTCTAGTAGTATTTTGTTGAACATTAAAATATTTAGTTGAAAATCCATCTTTTGGTTAAAAATTTATTTTCCTTGTAAGCGTAGAAATGGAGATCGTTACAGTTTCCGTGGGGCGACGAACGCGCTCTGAAATGATCGTAACTCCTTTAATAGGGGAGGGGAAAAAGGGGGGGGAGGGCAAGAACAGGATTTATGGAGTAAGACGGGAGAAAACCGCGTACCCCCTTTAGCTAGAACACGAAGAGAGCTTTTACGATATAGCTTTGGTAAACTTTTCTTCAGTAGAACGGTCGAGTTCGTGGTACATATATCTATATATCTATATAGACATAATATAAATGTGCGTAGGGCATACATATGTATGCGTCACATCTGCAACGGCACTCTGTTGACCCACTGCTGAGTTTTGCTGATCCTCTCTACGAGGGTAACAGACAAAGAGGAGTTCCTTCTCTTTTTGTGCGTCTGGATATTCTCCCCTCTTCCTCTTGCAGATACAGACGCTTAAGCGAGATCAAACTCCCAAGATAGGACAAATAGGGTAGTTGAGAAACATTATTCATCATGATAATAAATATTAATTTGTTACCAATTTTTATATACAAGAGATTTAAAGTATATATATATATAAAATTTAAATCAATTTTTCGGAAAATGGTTAGTTATATCTGACTATAATCCAAAATTTAAACTCAAAAGCATCCTGTTAAATTAACTTAATTGTTCTCCAAAACGATTTTCATCATGCATATCTTCTTTTATTAAAAAAAAAAAGATACTAAAAAGTTAAAAAAGCCTGGGAGCCTAATAATCCCTTAGCCGTAGGATTCTCATTTTTCTTAAGTTTGAGTGTCTCACTTCTCCCTCTTTTTTTTTTCTTTCTTTATTCAGTGTATGCATATAACACATGGGTCATTAAGTCCCGGGACTAACCAGTAAAAATACAATTTTTTTCCAAAATTCGACTTTACTCATCAACATAGTCACCTTCCATAGCGATACAATCATTCCAACGTCTTTCTAAATTTTCAATATCTTTCTTATAGAATGATTTGTCTTTGGCCTCAAAATAGGCTTCAGTTGCGGCTATAACTTCATCATTGGAGCCAAATCTCTTTCCCTGGAGCATCTTTTTGAGGTCTGCGAACAGCCAGAAGTCAGATGGAGCCAGATCTGGTGAATATGGGGGGTGTGGAAGAAATTCGGATCGTAATTCGTTTAATTTCACCATCGTTTTCATCGACTTGTGGATCGGTGCATTGTCTTGATGAAACAGCGGTTTCTTCTTCACCATGTGAGGCCTTTTCTGCTTTATTGCGTCATCCAAGCGATCTAATAACGCAATGTAGTAGTCGCTGTTGTTCGTCTGGCCCTTCGGAAGATAGTCGATGAGCAAAATTCCGTTCATATCCCAAAATACAGACGCCATGACCTTTCCTGCTGATTGCTGTGTCTTCGGACGCTTTGGCCGGCTTTCGCCCTCTCCTCTCCACTCGGCTGACGCTCTTTTCGACTCTGGCGTATAGTGATGAATCCACGTTTCATCCATTGTTATGTACCGACGCAAAAAGTCCTTTTTATTATGCTTAAACAGGCTCAAACAGCACTCCGAATCATCGATTCGTTGTTGTTTTTGCTCCAAGGTAAGCAAACGCGGCACCCACTTGGAAAAAAGTTTTTTCATACACAAATTTTCATGAATGATTTTGAACACGATGCCTTTTGACATCTTTAGGATGTCAGCTATCTCTTGCAACTTGACTTTTCGATTCGAAATGACAATTTTAAAAATTTTTTGGATGTTTTCGGGCCTAGCCACCTCAATTGGACGACCTGGCCTCTCCGCGTCTTCGGTGGTTGTTCGACCGCGTTTAAAATCCGCATACCATCAGCAAATGGTCGTTTTCGACGGGGAATTTTCCTGGTAACACTTTTCAAGCCATTGCTGAGCTTGAACGGTATTTTTTCCCATTAAAAAACAGTGTTTGATTAACACACGAAACTCGTTTTTGTCCATTGTTTAAAGAAACTTCAATATCTCGACAAGCACTGAACCGAATGTCATGAAATTTTCACAGATATCTTCTAAAGGTTGATACTACTGACAAAAAAATCGACATGGCATTTGTGGTACAACTTGTGTGTTAGTCCCGAGACTTAATGACCCATGTGTTATATGGAAGGAAACGGAAGAGAAAAAAATTCTGATGAACAATGCCTGAGATAGAAAGAACGTCTGTCCGTGAATTAAACTATCCTAAAGAAAAGAGAGAAGAAACAAGTGAAAGGGCTTTTGTGGACGGTGGTGGTGAGGTTAGACATTTTTTGTTATTGTTTATTTTTTCAGGAGAGGGGATCACCACAGGGCGGCTCGTGAAATCTCCAAGCCATCATCAACATTCGTTTTGTACTCCCATCTCTTTAACTAATTTTAAGTCGCTACGATGGTAGCCCTCAATCTCAATTATTCGCGTTGTTGTACTACGCACCAAGAGGTCTCATTACGAGAAATTTCCGAACAATTCCCGACAAAGAACCATAACTTTATTTGGTATGCAAAAAGGTTACACTAAAAGATTACACTGCCTTCTTAAATTTTTATTTAATTTAAAATAATTTAAAAAGTTTCAAGTATCCACCTTTAAAACGAGACTCATAAAGTCTCTCATATCTGTAGAACGAAATTTTTTCCTCCGTTTAGTAAGCGATTTACTCTCGATTTTCGCATGAAAAAGCCGATTACTGATAATTGCGTCTGAGGAAAAATATCTTCTGATGGATGAGCGATTCGGTAGGAAAAAATCCCTCTTCCTTTGGCGAATGTCTACATTTCGTAGGTCTAAGAAACTGAAAGAGCAAAACATTCGCCCATTGGCAAAACTAAAGTAATGTTTCTAAATTACTTTTATGTATAATTAAATTGACTTATGTAATCTTGAAAACCGTAAAGACTTGACGATTTTAGGATGAGATCGGTCTAAAACTGCACTTGAAAAGTCTTTTAAGGGTCGAACTTGTGGATTCTATTACGTGAAGTTTTAATTAAATCGCATGGATAGAAACTTGTATTAAATTGTCTGTCTGACGTCTTTTTCGTCTCTTTATTGCTCTAGAAACTCAAACAGGAAATTTCCAACAAAGATCCATTTAAATAATAATTTTTTTAAATTTTTAGCTTTCAACTATTTCTTACATGAAGGACTGACTGAACATTTTTGGGAAAATGCCAACAGTCTAGAAAAACAACACTTCTACTTCTCGGGGGTTAAGTAGAGCGAGTGCGTGTTTGGTCAGACCGACATGCTCATCAGTCTCAAGTTTCGCAAAATGTTTTTGAATGATTTATTTTGGGGAGTCTGGATTTTTTCTAGAATTTTTATACGATTATTATTATTATTATTATTATTTTATTATTTGTACAGTTTATTATTAGATTTAGATTGAAATAGTAGAAAGTGTCGTATCAGTAGCGAACAAAGACAAACGGCACTTCTGACACTCTTAGAAAGGAACTTTTAAATGAAAATAAAAAAGTGCAAACACCAATGAAGAATTTCAGAGCAAGAAATTAAATTTGTAAGCCCGGCACGTATAGAAATACTGTAAGGCAGTTTTCTCTTGGTTTTCACGTCGTTCCTCCACGGGCGGTTCAAGTTTTAAAGCCGCGTATAACACCGGGCCTCAGTCTTATGACCGGGAGTTATTTACGGTGGTTATAAACGTCCACGTCTACCATGGTGTATCCCTCGAGGACGATGGCGTACTCCCACAACCACCCCTCTGGGTTCGCCCTTTGACGATTTAACGACCGAGGCGGATGTGGAGGCAACCTTTGTTGACATCGCGCCGTTATTGCCTCAGCTTACGAGCCGCGAGACGGCGTCGAAATATTCAGATTATGTAGCCTCCTGATTACGAGCTTCTTGCAAAGCGCTTAGCGCCCTCTAACTGTCTCATCCTTACTCCTCTCTCTCCACCCTAGATCATAAAGCTCTGAAGCAGAGTGCGATAGCTCAGCCAGCATCCATCCATCCGGCAAATAACGGATCTTACGAGGGTGGGATGTTTCTCTTGTAGTAAAGAACAGCACTCGGAATAGTGATGATGGCTCCATACTCAGAGCTTCCTCCACGAACAAGGTCGTTTTAAGGCCATTTCAAAGTATCCAAGGTCGGAGTGGATTTACCAAAATTTTCTTATGAAGGCAGTTGACTCTCTAAATTGAATATATATCATTGGAGGTTAATCATATAACTTTCACATTTACCTAATTCAAGTAATTTCAAAGAATTTCAAAAGATGTATACTACTTATTTTGGCAAAGTGATACTATCGATTAATACAAAAATATATAACTTTCTTCCGATTGATACTGCAGACGATTTCGTTTCTCAATGATCACCCTATTTTTTCTCTTGAAAAACATTGCTCTCTGTAAACATTTGAGTTTATGTGACAACAAAATGTGAACGAAATTTCTTTTCCCAAATAAAATCCTACATTTATATCATCCCACTGCTCATAAAGTTTAAAAAGAAAGAAAGATGTATTATTTCTGAAACGAATAGGCTATAATAGTAAATGTAGGGAGAACGGAGCCATTGGATGCAGCCCTTATTTGGACTTTAGGAGATTCGCGTCGTAATTGCGCAATGCGCATACTGCGAGAAAATGTATGCGCGCATAAATGAAACTGCGAGAGGGACTATCCGAATCGATAAGGGCGAATCAGTAACGTGCGAAGTATTCGTTGTCAAAATCCCCACCCTGCACTGCGATTTGTATCGAGGATGACGGTACCGTTTCGCTATATTCGGAAGAACCCTTCACGGATTATAGGCGGAATTAAAAGAGGACAAAGGGTGAGGCACTTCACATATGTGGGCAGGGAATATATGTTCCCCAGAGTGAAAAAGATATTCTATCTGAAATTCATAAAAGAACTCATGCAAAATGTATAATCTTTCCCCACTGAAAAAGCGGATAATATATTTTAAATAAAAGATATATTTTAGAGGAAAAACACTAAATTAGGCATAGCTATAACCTTTGTCGGTGAATCGAAGCGTCGAATAATCGGAATTAGGGATAAGAAGTACGAGAGGAATTTCGATCTTCTTTTTAATTTTAATATAGTTTAGATCGTTTGCTTGCCAGCTCAGTGGCACGTATAAAAAATAGCGAAGGCTGGGCGAATGAGACAAAAATGAAATGTGAGGGGGGGGAATTCCATAACTGGGAAGCAATTAATCCACGAATGGAATTAATCTTCGATTCCTGTGCAATGAGCGTATACCAATTCGTATTTGAAACAATATTATTGAAAAATAATTGAAAAGCAATAGAAAAATTCTTGAATGGAGAGTTTCTTTTTTCGGTGAAAAAAGTAATATTAAGGGTCAAAGAGTAGTTGAGTTTCTTTTGATTTATGGCCTCTTGAATTCGAGTAAAAAATTGAGAAAGGGAAGTTTGATGGGGCGTCAAAGGATCAACTTATGAACTAACTCAACGGGCTTCGTATTGAATTCCAGCATAAACACTACAGATGTGATAATGGAATCCATTTCTTGCTCGCGATTTTCCTTCATTCTCAACAAACCATTATATTCCTTTTCCCACGTTTTTATTGTTTTTCTTTTCTCGTCATATGTACATGGACTCGCTTTCAGACATTTTCAGGTTTAATTTTATTGACAGCTCAACTTTTCAATTCAAACACGCGAGGATTTACAAAAAATAAAATTATAAAACACAGACGAAGGACAGGTTGATTAGAAAGAAGGCAATTTGGCAATTTTGTTTTAGGGTGGAAGGCTTATGAAAGAGAATATATTATATATATAAATTAAGGAAGTGTCGACAAAGAGGTCAAACAGTAGCTTGTCTTTCGAGTGTTAAAGGTTGAAAGTGAGTAGCAAGAAGGGTAAAAATGTCTAACCCCCTGCGAATCGTCAAGGTCTGGTGGGTTGGCTTCTCCTGAAAGTAGGCTCGAGGAATTTATCGCACCAAGTTGTCGACAAAGTTACGAGAACTCACCATAGGAAGCTCTATTCATTCTTTTCCTTGTCGTCTGTTAGGCACCTTCTTTTCCTCTTGTCCCCCTTCTAGCGACTAATGCGCTTTTGATACTATACTTTGTAAGAGCTTGTCTTTTCTACAAATCCACTGTCTGCCCTTTGTTCTCCAAGCCTTTTAAGACTTTCTATGCGCTAAATGCTACATAAGTTTACAGCAAAATTTAATCTTTTAAAATAAGTAAAATAACTTCTTTCTTCACAAAGATTCTAAATTGTTAAGTAAGACTCCTCGTAAACCATTTCTATACTAAAAGTTCACAAAAAGCCTGCATAAATAAATCGTACCTAACAAAATCTAAAATTTTTTGCCTTATTAGAGGCAAGTTTTATAAACCAATGGAAAAGAGGGAGAGAAAGAAAAGAGATAACCGAACTTTGTATGGTTTCTTCACGGAGAAAATTTGTTCGTTAAACTTTACTGAACTGTTGAACAAACTGGGGATATAAGGACAAATTCGATAATGTTTCACATTTTTTTAATAATGAGTGACAAACTGAATGTTATAAAATACATGACAGTTCGGTAAACTTTAATACTGTACAGTAAAATTCTTATATGAAGAGCGTAGCAAACTTTAAAAGATTTACGTGAATTATTCCCTTAAGATTAGTTAAAAAATGACTAACGTTAATGAATCATTCTTATTCAGGAATTGAAAAATTACTCGAAAGTTCAGTAAAGTTTTATATCATATGCAAAAGAAAGTTTATATTCCTTATATGAAACTTTATAAAACTATAATGAAGCTTCTCCTTTCGCGCTCTTTAAAATCTACTGAACAGTTCGGTAAACCGAACGTCGGGCAGCATCTTCCACCACTCCTCTAGTAATGCAGGGTCTAATGCATGTATTACGCACCCTGGCCATTTCAACAAATTTTAGTTATAATAAAATATTGAATTTAATACACATATATTGAATACTTTCTCATGTAAGATCTTATAAATTTTAAAAATAAAATTGTAAAATGTGTCCAGACTAACAAACATTTCACTGTAACATACAATATTATATCTATAGTAGTCATATCTTAACAAACCGAAATGAATAAATGAAATTAACATCAAAAATTTTAATTTAAAATCTTTCTCAATGTCTAAAATATAAACTTTATAATAAAATACTGATAATTGTAGTATAAATTGAAATTTTTACAATTCTTACAATTTTTCATGGTCCAATTGACCATTTCAATTTGTGAAGTTAAGAAAACAGTTTAAATTACAATTATGTCTTTGTTCAAATAAAACAAAATTATGGATTATAAACGAAGTCATAAAGTTGTACAAAGAGTTTTTAGTAATTCAAAAAGTATGAGTTATTATAAAATAAAATCTTTAGTATTAAAATGGTACGCTTAATCGTTATATACTTATTATTACGAATTTTAGATATATTTCAAGTTCAGCTTTATACATTTTTTAGAATATAATAATAAACAATAATATTCCACCATTTAAGTGTTTATTAATATTTACTTTCATTAATTAGGGTATTCATAATGCCATTATTATGCTAATTTACTTATATTGATAATAATAAATTTATAAATATGATTTTAGGGCATCCAAAAATTTTACTTACAGCACTTTGTTATTATAATATTGTGGAACATTAAAAAATTAATTGTTTGGCCCTGTATCTTTCTCACAAGCGCTAACATATTCGTCCAGTTAGTATATAAGAGAGTTCCAAATCTTAGTTCTCAGCGATAGGCGTGCGTTTGCGTATTATATAAGTGTTAGGTTTTATATGCGTATAGTTATAGGTTTACATGTATTCACGACGAAACTGGTTTATGATTGGTTGCGACTAAATTGTGTGAGACTGTGAGTGATTCCTGTAACTATTTTAACCAACAGTTCGGTAAAACGTAAGCTCCTGTGGAGTATAGAATACATTTATTTTGGATGGCTCGAAATAAATTCCTTTTTTTTACTCCACAAGAGTTTACGTTTTACTGAACTGCTCAGTAAAGTTTCATACATCGTGCGTCAAACATTCATTCGCGTCATGTAAATCCACTTTAATTCTCTGTTTCATTCTCAATCGCGGTTTACTGAACTGTTCGGTACTCTCTATCTTGTGTTCATTATATTTTACAAATGTGTGCATTAAAATTTCAGCAACCATGTACAGTATTAATTACAGTTAAGTTCGGTAGATACTCCTTCACATTTATTAAAATTTCAC
The DNA here is from genome assembly GCA_904066015.1 of Synergus gifuensis. Classification (NCBI taxonomy): domain Eukaryota; kingdom Metazoa; phylum Arthropoda; class Insecta; order Hymenoptera; family Cynipidae; genus Synergus; species Synergus gifuensis. The sequence continues at coordinate 2,178,263 of CAJFCO010000044.1, read as the reverse complement.
GTTCTAAGCAGTAAGTTTTCATTAATTTAACTTTACTGAACTGTAAGTGAAACATTATCGAATTTGTCCTTATATCCCCAGTTTCTTCAACAGTTCAGTAAAGTTTAACGAACAAATTTTCTCCGTGTTGATCACCTAAAAAGAATTCTTCTTTTACTACTTCTCGTAGCTGAAAATTAATAGACAAGTCTCATCCGGGTCAGGTTGGTTTGTGCGATTTTACCCTTCCAACTGAAAATACTCGTCTGAGAGAAAAGATCGGAGGTTGGGAGAAACCAGCCTGTTAATAAAAGTGAAAATCCCCGGAAGACTTGAGTCATATTATTCCTCCCTTGCCATTCTTGCCACATTATTTATTTACGCACGAGCCAGCCTTTCTGTTCCTACTTACCAAGATTGAAACGACGTGACGCATCCCCAGATTTTTGGAGATTCGGACCTCCGAATCGAGAGCAATCTTTTAGCAATTTTCCTTCAAACATGAAATGTAGAAAGTTTTTTTCGACTTCTGCAAGTATATTTTTAAAAGAGCTGTAATATGCTTTCGACATGGTTGTTAAGCTCGCCTATAAAAGTCCGATGGCAGTCTTATCTTAAACGAGTAATTAGGCGTCGGTGCGTAGGGTCGTTTACGCAAGTATATAGTGTGCCTGATCGTGTTTCGACCCCAGAGGAAGCACATTATCAAGTTGCACGCGACTTCCGAGCCTCGTTATTCATAATTTTCTTTGAGATTTAATGAAATCTCGCAAGGTTATTACAAGAAACCCCGTCGCGGGAAACGCCTGTTTTTAACGCCCAACGATAAACTCCTTTTTGGGGTGATCGCGTGACCTTGGAGTTTCAAACTCATTTTAGCCCCCCCCCCCACCCGGAAATAAAAAATCGTCATATTCGTCATTTAAATTAAAGTTCCTTTAACAAGGTTGCTACAAGACCTGGGAGAACTAATTAAATTTCGATTTATTTACATATAGATAATTTTACTCGTTTTCGATTACTATTATTTATTTCCAACTGTAATCGTAACTTTTATATAAATAGTTGAACTATAATTGTCCTTAAAATGTTTGATTTGCAATAAAAAACAAGTGAATTTTATATTAGCGCTCAACAGCGATAATTTTTTAAAAACCTACCACAACACAATAACATTCAATTTCTAGCAACTTCATACTATAAAAAAGGTTCAACATAAACAATTTTTGGACCATATTTATTCGAGTACCAAATTGCGTTTCCCATTTCGTAAATTGCTGGGAACTTAGCTCAAGCAGGAAGGAACATAATCTCAATTCATGGTCAAGTGAGCACTGAAGAACCTTCACGTTCAAAATGATTAACTCTAAATTCTAGCAGTCTAGGTGCAATTAGGTCGATTGCGAGGTTCGTTCTGTGGTTCCCACAATTTCCTCGAAATCCCCCACACGTTGGACCTCACTTGGTTTCCTCGTCAAAGACATTTAGCTCCTGACTACGTTCCATTTGGCCCTACCATCGTCTTCTGAACTTTGGAATCCTTGGCACGCTAAGGTTTTGTTGAAATTGCGATTCTCGAGACAAGTGGCAAGGAGAAAACGTTTTTCTTCACTAAGGACAGAGCTTTAACAAACATCACTTTAAAATTCACAACTCTGAATGTTTTCCTTAGCTAACATTTGTTTTGAATTAACGTACTGAAAATCGAGAATGAGGATATAAACCGATCCGAGAAAAGCGTCCTCGAATAATTGTGCTTGGGCTTTTGCAATACAAGAACTAGTCCCAGTTCGTGAACCCTTGCCTTAGGGGAAGTACACGAAGCTTAAGGGGCTATGGAAACATTATATTCCACGGGGAGTTTCGAAGTCGTACACCCGAGAACGAAAACACGAATGTGCTGTAACGTAAACTTGCCACGTACCTTGCGGGCTAGTACCACTAATACTCAACATGGGAGACCACATTCCTGGCTCCTTTATTCGATGTGCTTCAAGCGTTTGGGCCAAAGCACACGTTCGCAATCACGTTTCCAGCTCGTCTAATCTCGGCTCTAAAAGATCACGAAACTTGTATCTCCCCATAAAAGAAACAACTACCTACAAATTTTCTTCAATCGTGGCCATTTTACTTAATAAATTTCTATCGTAATAAAGAGGTTGCGATTACATCGAATAAGCTTCTTTAAAATCGAATAAAATCAAAGTCTGGAAGTGATTCACACCGGATAAAACCAGTATTCTCGTTTCATCTATTGACTGAATTTGTAATCTTGTTTGCCTATATTTCACGGTCACTTAAAATTGAGAGAGAAATACATGTCTTTTTATTCAAATGCCTGAGTTGAAGGTTTCTTTGTCGACGTGCTTTTTTCTCCATTTAATGATTTTAAAGAATTTGAAAGAATTTCATTTGATTTCATTTGATGTCGACTCTTCTCATTTAGTAAAAGCTGTAGAAAACTGTTTCTCGAAAAATATAAATTTACTTAATTAAAATATTGAAAAGTTACAGAAGGGATACTAAATTGATTTAAATGGCCAAACTCTTGAAATTACGCACATGTAAATCTCTGGAAAGTTTGAAACAACGAGGAGGACTTAACCAACCGGGAAATTGAAAATTTTACGACCTCGCTTTCGGGAATCCTTTGTTTTAAAATGAAATCTCAACCTAAAAGTCGTATAACTCGTGAAACAACTCCTACCCTCTAAAACTCTCTTAACGACCGTCTATCCAAATTGCCTGACTTTGCTCAATTTCCTCGTTGCCTCGCCTGGGAGTTAATTCCAATTTGACAACACCGCGTGTTTTAGAAATATCCATACCGATCCATTCAATCATGCAAAAAAATATACATAAAAAAATTATACAAAGATACACTCGAAGAAAGCATCTTTTATCTTTGCTTGTTTCAGGCGGCGTGGCAATTCATTGAAAAAGTTACTTTTGTGTTACCGAGAAGGGAACATCCTGCGCAAGAAGGAACGAGTTGTCGTCGTTTGTTATAGTCGAGAGCGAGCATTAAATCCCAGTCAAGTCACACCCCAGACATTTGATTTATTCGAAACTACCGCGAAGGACGAAGACTTAGTAAGGACACTTCTCTCTCGAGGAGCAACTTAAAAGACAGATGCCAACGTAAGGGTTCCTTAGCTAAGAAGCTTTGCCTGCACTTAACGCTTATATTTTATTAAGTATAATCCACCAACGTCGCTTCGGGTGCCATTTTACTTAGTACTTTCCACCCTCTTTGCAAACTGCACTCCATGGAAAAATAATCAGGACATCGCTCTCACTTCCGTAGTCAAAATTTAAATTACAATTCCCAGATTAATTCGTCTTCAAACTTACTTTCAAGCAAGTATACAATTTTCAGATGAAACACTTTGGCAATTAATTCCATTCATATTTAATCCAGTTATTCCCTACAGAGCAAGAAGCAAGTTCATCATTCTCTCAATTTAATGATACTCTTTATTTCGAACTCATTTATAGTCTCTGATTTTTAAACAATTTCGCTCTTAAATTTTTATGCATCCAATTTAAAATTGTTTAAATCTCTTTAAACCTTTAAAGAGTAAAAAAATACAGTTTTTAAAAAAATTTCAAGCTTTTTCCCGGTACTCAAGGCTAATTCCTGATTTTAGCTCGAATTTTCATTTATGCGTACTGATATATAAAATACCGAATTTAGATAGAAGAAAAAAGTACTTTATGTGCGAATGCGACTAATAGATCGAATGTACATTGAAAGATTTTAGTCGGTCGAATAGGCATTCTGGGTACTTTGCTGTCAGCAAATCAGCCGTAAATTTAGTCTCTCCATCCCTAACGCAATTTTCAATCGAATTCATCTGGCTCGTCGAGGCGAACAAAGGAAAATCCTCAGTGTCGAGAGGCGACCCTTATACTTTTTGTGGGTGACTCATGGATTTTCTATTTAATCCTCGTTCTTTCAGAATTTATTACTTTCATAGTAAAAGACCGTTTTCCAGCGAGTTGTAAAGTGTAGTAAACGTATAATGTCATACAAGTGATACCATATATCCTACAGAATCTCACTTCTGGTCCAGCGAAATTGATTTTGGTACATGTAGACTGTAAATAGAGGGCAGGTAAAGCTTATCGTCGCTTGTTCACTCCTAGACAAGGGATATTCTGTGGACAAACCGTCCAGCTTCCTTCAATTTTCCCTGTTACGTTACACTGTACAAAAATCTTGATAAGAGAACATCCGAACCCTTGGATGTTTATCGCGATCCTGTTTTGTGCAAAATGGAAATTACACCGAAAAATTATTCTTATCATTTAATTAAAAGCGAGGGGTTGATCATTTGAATTTTGAGTGTACACCAGATTTCAAGATTTCGAAGATTTCAAAAGATGTCGAAGATTTCAAGTGATTAAAAATGTTAAGTAATACTCTAGTAATATTTTTTTTCTGTGTGATTAATCCCTCGATTAGAAATCATTTAAATATCCTTTATTGCCAATCCAGAATTGGGATCTAATTTCATAGTACGATGTAATTTAATATTGTCGTACACTTTTTCGGATTTGAAGGGTCCAATATTATAAGAGGCATCAAGATCTGAATAAAAATTTAAAATTCAATTTGAAAAGTTCGAGACGAGTACCAATTTCGTCCGTCAAGAATATAACCATCGCTTCTAATCAGAAATCGATGAATCGAGAAAATTGGCAAGTGCGTTTCGGGCACCTGAACTCGAATCTCGTTAACCTATATATTTTCTCTCTGAATCTCTGGAGATATTAGAACTCGAAGAGGATGTCATGCATGTTTGGAAACCCTTCTAGAAATTAGGTTTTAAACGACCCGCTGCGATCACCCTCGGGGACCTTGTTTTGGCAATGGTTTCGTCGGAAACACTTTCGTCGCCTATTCCAAAAGGTAATTGCCAGAGAGGTTGAGAGGGTCTCCCAACATTGCCTCCGGAATAAACAGTTCGTGTTCTGGAGTACGCACTAGATTCTATACAATCACTAGACGAATCCCTACATTTGATTGTTTCCTAATTTTCTCCAACAACCTAGAACTTGGCTTCAACACCCTTAATATTTCTTATATATTTCTTTCGAGATACGTATAACAATGCTACGAAATAAGCCGAAAGGAAGTCGCGATTTTCGTTTCCTGTGTAAGAATTACGCTCGAGCTGACCTTGTTTCAGTTCTATGCACTCTGAAGTGGCAAATATCTAATTAAAAAGTATGTATGGTTATGTATCATTATGTAAACGTGTTTTCTACAATAAGGGTGTTACGAGATCGTATTCGTGACTTTACCGATTTGTTCGTTCAGTCTCCGCGTTATCGCGCGTTATAAAGTGCATGCTGTCAAATTGCGCGATTCAATTTGCAATACACACGTTCAACAAGCGATGCAACAACGTTTCACGATTAACATCTACATTGACTCGGTCGCGGGGCTAATGCACTGTAATCTCTGTGCCTCTATAGGTGAAGAATCTCAATGCCACGCGTTCTTTGCGAACCTTGCATTCTAGAATCGAGGCTGCACCTCATCATTCGAGTGTCTTCTTCTTCACTATCTTATTTGCTATTTCAAACGTTTTTACAAGATAAACAAGTCCCTGAACGAGGAAAGCTATCATATCTTCGACTCGTATTATTAAAGAAATATCTCCCCTATGCAATTATTTACAAACTCAATCGATAAGAGATACATATTTAATAATACGTGCAAAATAAGATATTTAAATTCGCTTAATTAAGACATTTTGTAATCCAACCGAAAATTGTTTATTATATATTTATTATATATACTTTATTTCAACATAAAATAGAATTGGGAAAAAATATTTCATTTATTTGAACGTTCAAAACTTCGGGTATAATCCGGGTGGCCACAAGATTCAATTTTTCAATATTTTTATGCGAGAATGATCTCAAGAATATTCTCGTAATCTAAAACTTTCTCTTTTAAAATGTTTGTGTATAATTCGGCAAAAATATTTTAATAAGAAACATGGAACGTGACTCTCGCCTTCAAGATAGCAAATAACCATAGAATATTTTAAGACATAAATTATGAAAGAAGTATACTGAGAGGGTTTCCTTTGGAGAAAAAGGTAACTCGAATACTTATAATTGCCTGCGGGTTGAATCCCTGTTAAGGATTTTCAATCTTCAATAAAGAAGTGCGCGCCTTGGAATTTTTCGAAGAGGGAAAAGTTTTCGTAGCAGGCATCGGAAATAAGAAAGGAAGAAAGAAAGCGAAGAAAAATTCGCGTCCCTATCGGCCTATCGCCTTTTTCATTACTTCCCGTCAAGGGCGTCTCTCGAGTCCCTGAAAACCCAATCTCTTCAGATCATTCCATTAATGCGACTTGCCTTATAACCGAGTTCTAACGAAGTGGTACGCTATATCATTTTTCCTTTATCTGAATCGAATCGACACATAATTCATGTTATAACTGCATAAAGTTACGCTAAATTATTTTTAATATGCGCTATTTAACGTAACCTTATTCATCCAAGATTTTGATTCAAGAAGCAAACTATTTTCAGAGAAACTTGACAAAACGATCCAAATAATTCTAATTAAGCGGATAAAGCGTCACAGTAGAAGCTTTGGAGAGCTTTACAGAGAGTAAGAAGAGAAAGGGAACAATTCGGATGTAGAAATATCTCATCCATTGTCTTGTGTTTCAGTTAAGTGGAAAAAAAGGAAAGAAGAAAAAGAAGGAGCTATTTGTTAGAAATGAAGTAGGATTAAATGAGAGATCTCTTTATATTCTATCCAAGCAGCATTCTATTGCAGATACATACACAGAAAGTTCAAAAGAAACTTCCCAGCAAGCCGGATGCTTTATTCTGGGTTGGAAAAGCATAGAATGTAACTCATCTATCTGGGAGTAACGCCAGTCCTGATCAAGTTACGCCGGAAAGGCTGAATAAGAGAGTAGCCTAAAATGGAGAATCCTGCACCAAAAAGAGAGTCAGGGGCTCGTCAAAGTGGAAAATGTCAGGTAGGTACGACGAGCCAAGATAAAAGGGTCGTTTCAGGTCTTACGAAAATGTACTTTTTGGGAGAAAAAAATGTCTTTGTCTTCTTCAAGATTTCTTTATCCTGGTAGTTATTCTACAAAATGGAAGATACTGTTTTTAAACAAAAAATATTAAATTTTAGCGTTCAAGACTGAAATAAATTTCAAGCTCTACACCAGGGTGTTAAAATTTCGTCGTACACGCGAAAGTGTTTTCCGAGAATCGGAAAAATAATATACGAAACGTTGTATATGACTCTGACAGCCGGTGCGCTGGCATTATTGCGAGCATAAAAGCCAATGTCGTGCTTCTTTCCGGACTGAATCGTCGTCGACGCATAACTTTTTCTTATTTTCCAAGGCAAAGTTGGAAGAAAACTACAGAGAAACATGGATGAAAAACAGAGTAGTTTGATAAAAGTTGAGACGTATTTCAACTTATTAATTTTATTTATGATTCATAATTTTATATTAGCTATCACAGTTTAATAGAAGCGAAGAATAAATTATGCAAATGTGTAGTGTGTCTTATCAACTGCATTGCAGCAGCGTGAATTAATCCCCATTCATAAAATATACGCGTGGAATTCGATAGTAAATACCACCAAGAATCGACATTACCATTACCGCTCCCGAACGATTTTCCCCTTCCAAGTTAAAGAATAATGGATATCGAGCCTCCTTTCCTCTCCTCATTCTACAAGACAACATGGAACCTAGAGAATGCGAATGGCGTTTAATCTTCGAATCTATTTTTCCCTCTTGCCCTCGTTCGATCTAAATATTCTAAATAATACGCACATGGAGGACAGCTAATAACGGATCTGAAGTGTTTAAAATCGAAAGAAGATTAAATAAAATTAGCTTTCCATAATTTACAGGCTGATTATCGATAAATCCTAAATAAACATTTTATCATTTGCAGAAAAAAGGTTACTTACGATTGATGGTTTGGTACTAATATAAATACTATAACCTTCTGCAAGAAAATTGTTCGCAATGTTCTTTTACCTGCAACAAAAAATAGAAATAAATTTTATAAAATTTGAATATTATTAATTCTCCATGCATAAAATGGTTCTTAACGTATAATATTGCTAGTTATTGCAATAAATCTCAACTAAAAATAATACCACGGTACTTTTTCATTTATTAATGTGTAAGTCTTTTTCTGTCTGTGGATATCAGAAATACAACTTATTAAGGAAAACGAAAAACTGCATCCTTGAAGTTGCTGTTACCCACAATTCTAAACATAGCGGGCACAATGCGTCAGTTTGTGGCTTGTGGTTTCGGCGACCTGTAAATACGTGATTTTTAAGTTACCACAAATGGCGCAAAAAAACCGCATCGTCAAGTATAACGAATGAAAGAGGGCAAAATAAGAATAAGAATAATAAATATAAAAAAAAAATTATGACCGCGCCTTTTGTTTTGTGGGAATATAGGCACGCATTTTAGTGCACCCACGAGAGACACGTAAAGGCGATCGTAAAGCAATGATGCCACAGGGGCGTTAAGTTTACTATCTCATCTCCGAATAGGCCAATAAAGAAGCTTGCATTGCTATCAAATTACTAAATTCTACTTTTACTAAACCCATTACGTTTTTTTTTTCAAAAATATTACATTTTTGTCCCATACCATACATGTTTTCCTTCTAACAATTTCAAGTCATTCAAAAGCCAATCAGATTTGCAACAAGAATGTACGTGAGATTTTCAAGACATTTCGTTACATCACCTTTTTTTTTAGAGAGGATACATGTAAAACGTCTTTATGCTGCTGCTTCCTTGTATCATTTTGTAAAATAATTTAATGTATTCTGCATTATTGATTTCCGCATTCTGTCTTCTACTGTCTCTACAAAAGCAGCGTCTCGGATTTCATCTCTAGACCATCGATTACTGACTAGGATTTATGACTGGCCTACGCACGTACATTGTATGCAAGAACCAGTTATCGTCGTTATCGAATACTGTTGTTGCTCACAACCTCGCACAAAGCATGTAGAACGGATAATATAAGCTCACGCCCGCCCGCGCGGATACTCGCAATTAGTGCCAATTTTGTGAACTGTCGGTGATGTTTTATCTCTCTCAAAACGACTCTCTTCAGTTCATCATCACCCTTTTTACACGCCCATTTAATACTTCCGCGTTTCGGCTGAAGAATTTTAAAACTTCAATCTTTCAAAACTTGTGCAAGTTTCGGCACAATTTCAAAATACCTTTGATCTTGCTACAAGATTTCTGAGGCAAGTCATGATGCGGGTGTCAAAGTAACTCTACCAGCCATTATACTGTAGAAATACTTCTAAAATTTAGGCTAAACAATGCAAATTTAAGTGGAAAAATAAAATTTACAAAAGGCAAATAAATCACACGCGAGAGTGATAAGTCGGACAATGTAATGGAATACGAATCTTTGTTATTCTCTACTTACTTTTACTTTTATTTTTTGCAGACACCCGAGACAGAAGGCGTTTAGTAGCCGGTGCAAGTAAATGTTACACAGTCTACAATGATATTTATTATCCTCATACAAAGTTACTTCGTCACGCAATAGCAGCTCACTGGCATCTACCGGGTATATTCTTAAATCATATAATTTACAGCGCTATTTTATCATTATTTTAGCACAGCACATTTCTTGGAAAATAAAAAAAAAATCTCATGCATATCAATTTTCCCTATATACTCCGCAATTTAACCAAATTTTACACAAACATATCTGCTGATAATTTCACTCATTTTCACTTTTGCGATTCATCGATGCAATACATTGGATATCTCAGATTCAAGTAATGTCCAATGATAAATGACGTTATGATTATTTCGAATGATACGAATAAATGCTGCAATTGATTACATTAATGTCCTCTTTTTCTCTAAAAAATGAAAAAATCTCAATTTTTCCAGAAGCTTTAGAATGAATACTTTTCTTACAGAACAAGAGACTTCAGGTTTTGATAAGATATAAAGAAGTATGCGAGTGCAAGTCACGAATCGATGTCAACATGCTTTCTAAATATCTTCTCCGAGTTTTTCAGCAGCATCTCGAATTCAACGAAAGGACAAATCAAGTTTCTGATCGACATCCAAACCCGGTATTGGTAAAAAGAGAAAAACACATTGGAGTCATCCATCGGATTCGTCCCGATTCTGAATCGCCTGATGTACATTGCTTCGGGCGTGTTGCAAAGTCTGGTTTACTTACGCCCTGCAACTCTGCAAGTATCCAACTAGTATCCACGCATCAAACGGCTGTAACGGCTGGCTTAGTTCATCCTACAAAAAGCTAACCTGCCCTGATTCCCCATCACGAATAGGGGGATCTCCAACTTGATCAGGAAGTCGTGCCTCATCCTTAGGAGAGAAGTTGCAACCATTATGCTTGCGTTCCACGTAAATTGAAAAGTGCTTTACGCTTGGGTATTTCTATATTACCTTCATTGCAAAAAAGTCTTTCAAACCAGAAATAATATTGCAAGACTATCAGAAACCTCCAAGTTTAAAATGAAAGTCTTTCTTGTCAGTGTGGTAATCAAAAAGATGTTTGATGCCTTTTGCATTCAAAAATCGTTTAACGTTCGTCTTTATTTGTGATAGATTTGCTGGTAATATTGATATTATTGATATAGAACACTAGTATGTGCACAGACACATAGTAAAAAAGCAATATCAGTGATTCGCGAAATGGCACTGATCGATATTTATTTGCCATTACCACCTGGAACGTGGGCATGAAATGAAGGTAACGCAGTACATGAGTATGTACACATATTTACGAAAGAGCTCCTTCATTTTACGACCGACAAGTTTGCATCAGCAGGCAGCATTGTTGCACACGTTCTTCGTATTTGAAATCGTAATTCTTCGATCGAATGACCATCTGAGAACGTGAGCTTTAAATAATAGAGATTTAAAAAAAATTGCTAGTTAAACATCCGGCAAGTCGTTCACGTTTCTCACTTCCTTAAAGCATATTATCTACTTATGAAAACATGATTTAGACTTTCTAGGCAGAAAGACAGCTTCAAAACGTTTTAGATACTTTGAACTCACGAAAAAAAAAGTTTATCTACGAAAATGATCAAATATGTCACTAAATGTCATTTCCGCGGACAATACCTCGTCGTTATGAAAGTGTTATTATGCGCTGCGATGCGATTAAAATTCTTGTGGTTGTAAGGTGCAAACTACAGATCACGTCTGGTGACTTCTTGCACCTGCACCTACAGAAGCATCTCTAGTAGCTGCAGACGGGGTTTGACTTCCGCTAATCCTAAGTAGAAATCCTCCCTGCACTGGGAGCTAAAAATATGCGATTTCTCGCATTCAAGGCGGCATTCGGGAGATGCAGGGCCGACGACGAGCATGAGCAGAAGCTTGGGGTCAAAGACTCAGCACGCACGCCAATTCTCTTGACTATGCATACGTAGACCCCGACACGAACAATCGTGCTATTCTCTTGCCTTCGTGCGTCGAATGCCAATATCATGCATACGTCGACTATTGACTGGTCATCGACTTTTTAAAGAGCGGATACTTATAATATTATATTAACATTTAGCAATTCTTCCCACGCTTTAATCTTTTAATAACTCCTAGCTCCGTAGATAAATCATTATGAAACACTGAGAAAAATGGATATTTAAGTTTAACATTTTCCATGTTTAACGCATAAGTACAGCTATCAGGATGATCCGCTTTAACATATAGATATTAATATGGAACATCTGTTTCTCCAAGATCAAATGGAACTTACTTTATACAAGGGATTTTATCGTTAGGGTAGTCAAATGTGTCACGAAAGGAAATAAGATTTGGTTTCCTCTGGACATGGAATATGTATTGTTCTTGCAATAATTGGCCCCTGGTGAGTTATGATTCGTGGACGTCGTAAAGCGAGCACTTGTGCCTTTACGATTGCCTGACCGTTCTTCGACGGCTTACGACTCTTTTGAAATGTTGAGATACAGACCACCTTTCCAGTGACATCGCTTTGAGCTTTTATTGTGAAAATAAAAAAATATATCTTTAATTTATGGCGCCCTTTCTTCTTCTCGAGGGAAAAGTCGTAACAAACACATAAAACCCTCCAGTGTCTTCTTTATATATCTTAAATACCTTACAACAAAAATATAGAAAATACTTTTAAAACAGAAAGTTTCTTTTATCATATTTGCAACAAATGAATTTGTCAATTAATATTAATAGCACCAATTTATTCTTCCTCATACATTTATAAAATACCCCAATTCTTACACTGAGAGACTTTTTATTTGAATAAATGATAAAAATGAATGAGAATTTAGTAAAATATCGTTTCGAAATAGGGAAAACCGAGGTTCTATCACACTTATTCGTACTACAGTACTATAGTTTAATATTATCATACGAGTATTTAAAACACGAAGTCGAGAAAGTAGTATTCTATATACGAAATATTATGAATCTCAATTTTATAAATTAACTCTGTGAAAAAATGATATTCTTTTTACTGAGTTTTCGAAAAATAATATGAATAAGAAAAATAGTGAATATCATAATCTCGAAAACGTATTTTAGAAATTGATATTGTCAATATGAAGTTGACAGAAACCTGAGACGCATAGCAAACTATGATATTATTATTCTTGATTTTTCATATAGTTTCGTTTGAGAATGCTCCTCGAATGTTTCCGCCGTTTTCCGATCGAGCCCAAATGTGCAGCCGAATATGCGGAATGCGACGCTACTTTATCGAAATTTTTTCCAAATATTTTATAATGTATAGTTAGCCGTGGGGTTTAGTTGTTAGGCCGTTATAGGGATAAAATGCGTATAAGTTAGGTTCGAATCTTACCGCAGCGAATTCGAATTTTCCTGCTGATTAAGCGTGCGATTAAGTATTTAGTGAATAAATTAAGTATATATAATAATAAAAATAATAATTGTTCATGTGTTTCCGTATTTGATTGTATTTAATTTGTGTATTTAGTTCCCCTTTCTAAAGGTTAAATCTTTTTAGTGGAGTGAGTTATTTTTCATATAGTCGTTTGAGATTCTCATATGCTTTGTATGACAACTTCAAAAGATGTTTTCATTCTTTCGAATAAAATGTATTACAATCGTTTTAACTTCTCTTGTCAATTTTGATATAGTGTATATTAAATTCTCGCAAGTTTTATAAGAGTTAATGAAACATCCTTTCCATTTGTTCTAACAAAAATATTAATTTTTCCGACTGAAAACCACTATATTAATTTTTGATACGCAAACCCTACTTCGGAACGATATTATACTAAATTCTCATTCATATTTATCATTTATTCTAACAAAAAGTCTCTCAGTGTATGATATATTGGTCTTACTTTTCTCGTCAAGTATCCTATGTATTTTCATCGCGGTATATTACAATTTATTTTCAGTGATTTCACATTTCCTCGCTATTTTTGTAATTAAGCTTTCAGGTGTAAAAAGTGCGAATTGGCCTTCAAGAATCTGCTACCAAATAAGGATAAGACTTTATTTGGAGGAAAATCTTGGCTAGAGGCAATGTGCCACTCGGTTGAATTGGCTGAGTTGGATGTGGCACTCCCTGTCTGACTGCCTACGCCAGTTATCCTGCGGCCTGTCACACGATATTATGTGCACATGGCGGTGTATCACAGACTACCTGACAGATCGAGTCCGAGTTTGTGCGGTGCGCCTAGGTGTGGCGCGAGTGCATACACAGTACACACCCTACAAGCACGTACTTAACAAGCTGGACTCCGTAAAGGACTAAGGTCAGAGACCTCTTCCCGCACTCGTCTCGAGTCTGCAGACCGACGAGGTCATTCCATGTCGACCTCATTTTATGCAACGCATCGATCGCCAACTCAGCCTGAGACGGGATCGATTAATTTTCTTACGAGAGCGCCACTCTCTGAATGTGAAGGTGTAGAAAGCATGGGATTGGCAACCCTCGCAGAAAAAAGTTACATCAGAGTTGATTCTCTCTTATTTTTATTTGTCGTGATTCAATTAATGCTTATGCAATCGCCAAAAAACCGGCGATTCATCTGTGGAGAAAATTTATTTGTCAAGTTTTACCGAAAAGTCGTGTCAGTGGCAGCATTTAGATAAATTTTCATTTACATTCATCATGTAAAATGTAAGAAACAGACACAAATCTTATATACTTGATCTACTAAATTTTACCCACGAAATTCCCGAAACCCTTGTCCGCAAATAATAATAATAAAGTATCAATTATGAACTTCTGTCTATCCACATTTAAAGCCTCTACATTCACTACCTTATCTTACATTTTTTTTGTTTTGCTGTCGAGATTGTTAATTTGGTATAATTGAAAATTAAATTCAATTGGAAAGCTTATTACTAATTTTGAACTGCATGGAGAGCTACAAGATCATCAAAGAAGCAACCTTTTGCAAGTTACGTCAGTGCGCGGTTGTAATGAAATTTATTGCTGAGCGGCATCTCGGCTTTTATAAAAATGAAACACGATATACTCTTTTCGAATGCACGACATATGATAATTACATAAATATCAGGGCAAGTAATTCGACTGAGAATCGAGAGGGAGACGTGTAATTTTTACGTCCCATTTCGACCTCCTCATAAATTAGGGCACGATCAAGAAGATTGTTTCGCAACACCCACGTCGAAAAATTGAGAATTCACTATACATACATGTGTATCCCAGAGATACTGGCTTAAATATTTAGACATGAGAGTGACGGTAAAAAAAACTTTAAATTGTCCTTGAAAGTTTTCTCCAATCCCAAAAAAAAGGCCGACTCTAGCTAAAAAGCATTTACAATAATTATAAACAATGCTTACATATTTAAATCAAAAGCTTTTAAAAGCATATCTTCATTTTTTGAAATTGGCTATAAACCGAGCTATAAACTTAGCTCTCAATTATAAAGTTTGATAAGAAAATATTAGAATATTACAAGTCGTTAGTAATTTGTCAATAAGTCACGAAATGCGCCTATGTATTTTGCTTCTATATAGACCTCCGCGTATATAACGGTCGAACTATAAACGGTTGATATTTATAGCCAAACGGGTTAATGCCTCGGCCGCTCTCGGCTGTGCAACACGTGTCGGAAGTGCAAATAACTCTGTTAAGAAATCATCAGAATTAAGAAGAATCGCTGCAAGATGCTTTGAAATAGATAATTATGATACAGAATCAAGTTTAGATGAATCTAAAGAAATTAAATATGTCTGTTTCATCTTCAGTTGGCATTCTTTCTCTTATAAAGCTTGGATTTATTCTCAAACAGCAACTTGAAAAAAATGTTGAACCTCTGCCAAAAATTATCAAATCGTTTTAAAAGAACGGAACGGAAATATAAACGTGATACTAAAAATAATCAAAAATCGCCAGTTGGGTAGAATTTCGTATCTTGAGTTATCAGGCAAAAGGAGAATCGCTGTGTATTTTCGAGCACGTGTCGATTTAACTTGGCTCACTTTCCAGGAAGTGTAATTATTCTTATACAGTGTATGAGAAAGGAGAATGTGCACAAATCACGCGATCTTGTGATTGTGATTTATACTGGTGATGAGAGTACTTCATTTCTACTGAGAATGCAAGTGTGACGAGCATTAAAATTAAGCCAAATTGCGTTAAATGAAAGAATAATGTCTGGAAGTATTTGTAAACCGCGAGATAGAAATGTCAGATTGCAGTATTTGCTCTAATAATAATATCAACTTATTATTCATAAGTCAAGGGATTAAAAGAAAAAATTCAAGAAGTCTCAAAAGCGAATTGCGCATGTATTTTTGCTGTTAATAATAATATTTAGAGAATTTTAGATAAGTAGCAGAACCAGATGAAGTGCAATTGCTAGCAAGACTCAGCTACTTCGTTAAGAAATAACCGACTCAAATTGATAATGATTGCCCCCTGAAATTGCAAATTGCAGTCTTCAAGAGTCCAAGTTTGCTGCATGCAAATTTTCAATTTTTGCATTAGACCGTGTGCATTTAGATCAGAATATGCGATGATCTTAAACGTCACTGGCTGGCGAGCCAGCCTTGGTTGTACAAAGCGACTTGATTGCTTGAGGATGATTTACTGCGGCAATATCAACCACGTCGACGAGCAGTCGTACGAAGCAAAGACATGTGAATAAGATTTTGCTAATAAAAGCAGTCATGTATTTCTAACATAAGACATATACCTATTTAAAAATAATTCCATAAAATATGTAATAAAATATTCTAAACCTTATTAACTGCATAAGAAAAATAAATTCGTTCTAGAAAATTGCGCTCTAGTTTAAAACACTAAGGATAATCTTCTACCTATCGCATTATACACGATTTTCTAGAATCCAAGGAAGACTCGCAAGAGACGTTACAAGGTGTTAGTTATCTGGTAGCAAGGAGCCGGAAATGAGAAGAAACGGGCAAAAAGGAATGAGCAATCTGCGAAAGAAGAGGAAGGGGTAACAGGATGACCCAAGTTTACAATGAGGGGGACAAAAGGAGGAAAAAGAAGAGAGAAAGGTGCCATTTCTGTAATCCTGCTACTACCAGTAATTAGTGATATTTGCATATCTCGTACGCTTGACGAAGCGGATGTGAAACGATTTACATGCGAATGGCCCTTTTGACCCTGAAAAAATGACGATCTACTCGTAAATAAAGTGTTTACTGCTTGAGTCTCACCCCGACATTGTAAGAAGGAAAACTAAAGACAAGAAGCAAGGGGAGGAATATTAAGAAAGAGGAAAGATATCCCAGCACTCGTTAAATTTAAAAAGAAGAAAGGCCTTAACAAGGTTAATAAAGGCTAAGGTTACATAAATCCCGAAAAAAAATTTCTTGATAATTCCAAGCTCTTTCCAGGTCAAAAATTAATTGAAATTGAAGACAACCTTGGTCATTTAAAAATATTCAGTTAGACATTCAATTGCGTCTGTTATTGCTGGTAACAGAGACCTAACACAAGAAAGATTTTAATTTAAATGGTAATATTAAAGATATCACTCCTCAATTACTCTTTCCGAGATATTAGGTACTTTAATTTTCAATCTCAAAGACGAATGGCACGAAATATTTTCTCAATTACGAATCTTGCTCGCCTGTCCGTTTAACAGTTAATTGTTTGCTCTTCGAGATATTGCCGCACCCTCCACATCAGTCGTCATTTTGCATAATTCCCGAGCAGGCAATTCGCACGCTTTATCTTTCATTCGTACTTCTTAAATGTCCCGGAAAGAAAGTCCTTGTCCCGTCCCTCTTTTGCGCTATAGGGTTTCGGTGACAATGCCTCGTTAGTCGCCTAAACGTCTTCGTGGAAGAGGCACGATTAAAAGTTGTAAGCCGTCCTGAGAATTGCCGAATATATTCAAGCAGACGACATTAACTGGATACACGATGATTATACTGGGACCGGAAGCTGGGAGCATAGAAGAGTTCAAGAAACATGTAGAAAGATCGGAGAAGAAGGTAATTATATAGGGATTCTAGCACCAACCATTTCCTCTAGGGAATTTTCCATTTCGTGATTATTTAGATATGCATTATCTATACGAAACGAAGGTTATTAACGTCGTCCGCAGGTCGTTTAGGGGCGGTGATTTCGATTGCGATACTAGCTGAATTTCTGAATAAGTCTGCAATTTCACGGCACTACGCTGAAGCAATCTCGGTTTGTATATATTTTAAAGAAAGGGGATATGAGAATCAGAAACATGTCGAATCGAGTTCAAGTTAAGGAGTCATGAAATAACGAGGTACTTAATACGTGCCCGTGTTTAGAATATAATTCATGGCTTTAAAGTTTTCTTTTTAATATAATACGTACACTGAAAATGAAATGTTGCAGAAACAAGTAAATTTTATTTCTCTTAAGTTCATTGTAGGTCTGAATACAGATGAAACAATACTTTTAGGTGATATATATAATTCTAAAGTTCAAGCATTCTTTTAGATGATTTCAATCGATTTTCAGTGCTGGATTTCTGAAAACAGTTACTAAATATTTGAGGAGGATAAAATTGCCATAAAATTGGATTAAATTGTTCGATTGCAAGAAAACATCTGTGTAAGTGGTAAGACATTGCAGCTGGAGAGCTTACTTTATTGCTAATAGGGTGTTGCCCGGTTAATTCCGGACTTGAGCCAGCCAGAACAGTTTAACAAGAGTTCGTAAAGTTTTGAGGGCATGTTTAAATTTTATTACCCTTGCAATGAATTTGCATGAAAATTTTCGCGAAATCTTGCTTGTAGAGAAATACAGGGAAGAAGCAAATTAACTCTGTAACGCTTAATGACCGTCTAAGCTCGTAAAATTTGGAATGTCGTGCGTTCTACAAGTCGAAACTCGTCTTGTATCTTTCAAATTTAACTAAGTTTAGAGAGAAACTTGACGCAAAAACAGTTTTCTCGAAACTTTCACGCGAAAGTAGTTGAGGGTATAAAACCTTATAATAAAAAAAAAAACTAATAAAAAGAGAACGAAGGTGGGTTTGGAAATTTTTGAATAAAATATCTATTGTTGGTGAGAGTCGTAAAAAGACTCCCTTGGTTGTCAACCGTAAACAAGAGAGAAACAAAATTCAAAGAGTGAGTCTCCCAAGGGCCTTAAGCATGGTGAAGTAATTTAAATTATAAAATAACCGGGAGTACGGGTTATACGGTATATATATATATACATGTACGAAGAGCACTTCCGGAGGAGTTATCTAACCTCGTAAAATTAGCGAGTATGCTTAAGCTTTCCCTCTCGTCTCTCTGCTCGTGGTCGTAAAGTGCGAAGCAAGACAATGTACGAGTTTCACTGAAACTTTACTCTCTCATTTTTCAACACTCCTTGAAAAGAATCTTCTTCTGCCTAGATTCTGCTTCAAAAGGAATTTTTCATTAAAAAAGTCTAGAAGTTATTCTTTTGAATGTGATGGGATTAAATGTATTTTAGAAGAATTACGTAGAATAATCTTACTAATTCCGTTCGTTCGTTCAGTTTTAAAATATAATTTTAAGATAAACTTTTGAAGGCTCTATGACTTGGGGAGTTTTTCTTTACAAGACTGTAATTACATTCAGAGCGTAGGTGATCAAAATGCAAAAGAGCAGAAGAGTGGATCTTACGAGGATCGGAAATTTTAATATTTTTTTTAAGCACTATCAAGGAACCAATTACGTACAAAGTTTCATCAACCTAATATGCTGTCTTTGAATAAGGATTGGGTCCCTTAGTGAGTGTCATTACGGAAGGACTTTGAATAGGGGTGAAATTTCGTCAGTAATGCGGAGGTCGCAGATGGTGCTTAACCCTTAAACTTCTGCCAGGGTAATAAAAACGTGTGTATTTTTTAAATGTTTCATGAATATTTACTGCGGTAGAAAAACTTTACAAAATATTTCATCCAACCCTTTACACCCAAGCCCCACCCTTAAATCTTCTTTTGTCTGACTAAACATCTACTTTTTCACTGATAATAATACTCTACAGTTTATTTCTTTTGTTGGCATTCAAATATGAAAATTATTATCAGCGTTCGAGATTCTATAAGGACTTTCTTTTAAAAAAGAAGTGTTCAATGGAGAGAAATTTTTATTTTTCGTAGACTCTCCGATTGGAGAATCAGCGAATTGGTCGACATCGAGACCCAAATGTAGCCTTGCATAAATTAAGGAAACAAGTTTAAATTCAAAGCAACACTTGCGAATAAAAACGAAGACATGGAAAGTGTAAAAAAAAAAGAAGATCCTCAGTCGTTTGCTTGTTCTAAATATGCATAGGACGATTCACCTTACTCGTTAGATAGAACCCAATGTAGCAAGTCTGTGTGCGTGAATGGCAGCGACCTCTAAATTGAGTCACGTCTGCTCCAAAGGCCGTGTTAGATATTTTATGATGCGAGCGGAATATTTAACGGAGACAATTTCAGGAGTTTCCTGATTCCATTGAGAGAGGGATCCCAAGAAAATTACACAGTTTAAAAACCAAACAAGACTGTCACAAAGACGATAATTCCAGAAAGACACAAGATTATATGATTCCAATTTGATTATATTGAATTGATATTATCAATATTTCAGTGAAATTTTCATGTACTAAGAGTAAATTGAGTAAATTCTTCTATCCTGCAAACCCTATTTGATATAAAAGCCAAGTTGAGAAATAATGAAATTAATTGGTGAATTGTTGGAGAAGATGCTTTTCTCGAAAGTAGCTCATTTAAATTTTAAATTCCTCGAAAGAAAACGAGGTGGGTCGAAGACGAAAAAAGGGTGCTTCGTCTTTTCTCGTCTAACCCTTTCGACTCCTTTTGACTTTTTAACGAAGGGTTGCCGCAGGATTAGACGTTCAACTTTTGTCGAAAAGGCGAAGAAAGTTGTTTTTGTCGAGAAATAACGGAATCGTCACAATGTAATTAGGAACTGAAAAGCGAAAAGAGTTTTTATTGAGCAATGGCTCTCGTAAAAAGTCATTTTCAAGCCTTCTGGGTGGTTTGATTGAGTTTCGTGTCAAATGTCGAGCACGACATTAGCATCGTTGATGGTTTTCTATTTATGTCGAGAAATTTTGATCATGTCTGCTTAATCCGTATGAAGAAAGAAGAAGAAATCAGCATCTGTTGCTTTCTAAGTTGCTCTTATGAATTTGATACATATAGAAGGTTCAGGTTAAAATTCTCAGTACATATAGAAATTTAAAATGATATATAAATTGGATCTGGAAAAAAGGGGTTGGACCGGACGTGAAACCAGATGACGCGACTGTGATGAAAATGATCTGTCGAACCCAAGTTTCGAGGCGCCACACCTCGTCATTGTCAACAAGATGACAATGTCACGCTGGATAATTCACAATGCTCTGCATGAAAATCACTGTCTAGAATAAATTTCAATCTTTCTTTAATAGCATTGCAAAATTCTCTCATTTTTCAGATGTTAAACATTTTTAAAAATAATATGAATACATATGGTACTGTACCCAAGTTTTAAAAAGTTTCTATGTCCCAGAAGCTTTTCTTTTTCTCAATTCACAGGACCAAACTGTGCCTAGGAAGGCAAAGTTCTCTTTATTTGAAACGTTAGGTACTCGTCCGATAATATTCAATTTCCTGAGGAAAAGCGACGTAAATAGAAGAGTATCCGCAACATTGCAGCCACAATGCAGATGAAAAGGGTATAATGTGGTGAGCAGGGAGCAGTGAGGCGGCGTCTGAATGTGACAGTATCTGCCGACGTCGACGCCGAGCGTCGCCAACGAATGTCAACCCTCTCTTGACAGTTACACAAACGTGGAAATCTCTCTCGGTAGATTGTTCTACCACCAACAGAACCGTGAAAACATCCCCATTGAAAATAAGGTGTTGCTCTTCCATTCACTGAAATCGACATGCCATTGTTGTTTATTATCTTCCTATTTCTCATTATTTCAAAACTACACAACTTCATCTCTCTTTCTTAACTCATTTATTATAGAGTGTTTACTTACCTGAAAAATCAGGAAAACCTGGAATTATTAGGTAATTTTTTTTCAGGATTTGAGTAGACTTAGAATATATCTCCTCTGGCAATTAAATCAACTTACATTTGTGGAATGCACAAGGGACGTGCACAAACTCAAAATGTCTTGTTTTTCTTTTATGCTTGAAACAAAAATACTGATATTGTACATTAATAAACAGGCTCTAGGCAATCATTAATTTAAAAATTGTCTGGCAAAGGATTGCTGAATCGTATTTTCACTCGGTTTTTTCTCCATTTTCCTCCTTTTCTTTTATTTTCAAACTTCATCATATTCTGCAAATGAGCAATTGACCGCTTCCTGTTTATTAACGCATTCTCCGCACGAAAAGAATGCCAGAGACATGATTATCATGGTTCAAAAATTTTCAAGAACGAGGGAAAAAAAAGCACGTAAATTAAGCCCACCCCAAAGTACGAAACAGGCGGACATGCACTTCCTGCCTTGCAAAATTTCGTGACCGTATCACCGCGGACAACGACGTACGAAATTTCATGCTGCGGAACAATGCAGTCTGAAATGCAGACACCATGACGCCAAATTCGCAACGTGTTTCGACCCCCCCCCCATTAATCACGGACCCCATTTCGTGGTTTCTATGCACAATTCACTAAAATGTCAAAACCATGTATTTAGTCTTCTAGAGCGGAGACATAAAAATTGAATACCGTTGCAAATTTGCACTCCCTCTAAAGAAATTTAATTAAGAAGACGAGAACAAAGTTTGTATGTTATTTAATTTACATACTGAAGCAAAGTTTTTAATTAATTTTGAGTTCGAGTATTACAAGAGAAAAGGGTTCTGTGCCTCTGGATTTAATATTTTTAATCCCGAGATCGAATTGAAGATTATCGGGAAAGGAACTTTTTAATTGGAATTATGAAATATTCAGAAAGGAATAATTTTATATATATATATATATATATATATATATATATATATATATATATATATATATATAAAACTGTAATTAAATCGACACGCTCTTTCCTCAAGCTCTTTTTTAATTTCAGCAATATGCAAAATTGCGTAACGGGCAATTTGCACCTCTTTTACAATTCTCTGAATCATATTATATTTGGTAATGAACCACAACACTTTTCCAATGACGAAACAAGAAGCAATTTTGGATTAAGAACGTATTTCGCAGAATGCTAAATATTTTCTGTGGAAATATCGTTTCGCACATCCAGACAAGACTTAATTGAACTTGCGGTAAGCCGTGAAAGGAAACTCGTTGAGGGACAATTTCAACGCGGTCTCGACGAATCGTCTGCACAAGCGAGTCTGTTGTACAAGGGAAAAAGTAAAAAGGAAAAAAAAGAAAGAAAAGCCCAAAGAGAGAATAGCTCTCCCCGTCACATAAGCACAAATGTTCGAATGGATTCGCCGTCCAGACACGTAAAAAATGGCGATTGTTAATTAAATGCACTAAGCCGCTGTCGGACCCTCGCTTCCCCCCACTTCAAATTCTGCCAACCCTTTTATCATTCGCACTGGAGTTGTGTTTGTTTTCATACTCCGTATGACATATTTATGCACGTGTTGTAACACATGCCTATGTTTGTCTTTTTTGATAATAACATCTTTCCATAATTTCTAGGTATATATATGATATATCATATCATAAAAAAGAGAGATTGCGATTATATCGAAAACTGTTTCTATAAATTCGATGTCTTGAAATGTCAATGAGTCATACAGGATGAAACCAGTATTCTCGCTTCGCCTATTGATTGGATTGCTTATGCACTACATTTGTCGTGGTTACTTAGAAACAATAATAAATTAGCAATAATATTAATCCTTTTATTAAACATCTTTTAAAAAGAAAAAATATATGTTATTGTATTTTTTAATTAAATTTGTAGATAAAAATTGTCAGAACAATATTTTCAAGGGATTTCAAAAAATTTTAAGGGATTTTAAGAGAATTCGAAATAACATCGCTTGAAATTTACAAAGTTCTGGGGAGAAATGACATCGAGAAAATTACCTATAGCGACATTCTTTTACCTCCTTGCGAAATTACCAATTCTTCTCTTTGTTTTATTTTCCTCTTCCTTGTCTTCCTATTCTATACTTCTACGGAACAAGTCTTTCATTTTCGTTCAGGAACTTTCATCTAATTGGCAACCGACCAAACGAGAATCCTCTTTCCATGGTAGTTTGTAAATCGATCGTCAAAGTACCTACTATTACACTTTCCATGTGGCAAAATGGATTTTCGATGGTTAAACATTGCACATCCGAAGCTAATCTTTCACCTTTTAATTTTAAATAAAAATTAAGAGTTATATGCTACTTTTCACCAGTTTCGAAAATAAAGTAAAAAGATTCGTTTTTATTTTTTTTTAAAAATAGAGGTCAATCTACCCTCACTTTAACTAACAAAATATTTATTATTCATCAATTTTGCAAGTTTGCTAACAATAAGTTCTTCAAAAAAAATATTAATGAGTTCAGAAAATCTTCTGCAATCAACAACATAATAAATACAAACATTGATCGAGTTTAGCACTCATTAAAATTAACTGCATCCCTATTTATCACTGAAGTAAGCGTATTTCCGAATAACCTCAAGTGATAAACCCCGCTGATAATCGAATCAAAAAATAAAAAGTATATAAAGGTCGCAAAAAGATTAAACTGAAATCACTATCACTATATAATTGTTTGCCACTCTTTTTGAAATTGAAAAATGCGTTTCCTCATTAAATATAAACGGGATCGAACCAATTTCTCGGAAGCTGTCACCCACTGTCTGCCAGCTCAACTGATTCGTTAATGGGCCGATAGACGTCAATACAATCACATTCATTTTGGAATATTACTCGCTGATAGCAACATTTACATTACAATCTAACGAAAACATGCCTGATAGTGCTGCTACATTCAGATAAATGCGAAAAACGATGCATTAAAAAAACATCTTTTATTGACGGATTATTCCCTGTGTATTAAAGCAATAAATTTATATCTTTTGCGATATCACACGTACTTTCAAAACTAAACCAAAAAAATATTCCGAAAATCCGACAAAATATACAAGGAATAAAATAAGTTCCTTAATTAATTTGTCTGCGTTAAGATGTAAAACAAGTCCTCTAAAATTTCAGCAACATATTTTTTTCGTGTATAGCCAAAGTAAATTTTATACTTTTGTGGCTCTTAATTATGGTCGTTAGTTCACCTTGCTTCTTAAATTGGATTAATGTTTCAGGCCAAGAAAGGCGTTTCCTGGCAGAAAGGTTTTATTATCCGAATACATAGTCTCTAGAGTAAATATATTTTTCCTTGAGGTTAAGGTAGAACGTTTCGACTCCCTTTTTCTCATTCGGTGTTTCACCACAGCTTTTACTACCACTACTGCTCTTGTAACTATGGCTGGATACTTTTTCTCTAATTTCTGACAAAGCACTCGGTTGCGACCTGGTGGATGCTGAGCCTGTGGAGGATTTAGCGGCATCACCCGTCCAATTAACGCGACCCTGCACCAAGAGAGCTATATCCACTCAAACTCTTCCTCTCCTATATCCTTCTCAAATTTACGGTCATAAAACATCTTACAACTTTCATATGACTCAAAATTCCCATGAAGGGATCACAGAAAACAGATCTTCCTTCATTTTTCTCTAGTATATTTTTCAATTTACACAATTTTATATTAATATTATAATAATTATTAACGTTATTATAACGTTATAACGCCAAATGCAAAAATAAAAGTGAATAAAAAGAATTGTTGATATTAATAGTTTAGATTGACTCTAAAACATGCAAAAAAAAAATCAGACTGGGACTTTTACACTCGACTTGATCCTTTGTCCTTTTTCTGATTCCTTATTCTCTATGTGAAAAAAAACTCCCTCTCGTAGAATCTGATCGATATTATTTTCATTGAAAATGTAGGGTCGGAAATTCTTTAAAATAATAGATCCTTTTTGTCCTTTACCAATATTCCCTATTTCAATAACGAATTTTTATCTTCGAAAGCCGTGCATATCTTTACATACTTTGCATGTCATACCAAACAGAGGTAATTGCATTCGATATTCTTTTCCCTGTTCTTTTATTATGTACCCTCGAGTCTTCAGTTTACCATTTTAAGCGCCATCCCCTCATTCTCATTCGTTTTTCCTCCGAAAGCTAATTAATGCTGAAATATAATTGCATTCTTTTCACTTTCAATTAAAATCCCGAATGGTAAAATGTGTATCTCCAAGAGGATATTTCTCGAGATTTCCTATGGGAGGGTCCTGAAAATTAACGTTTCTTTTTCCTCGGCACTTTCATTTTTTAATTAATCTTCAAGTATCTCTCATCGGCCTTGACGATCAAACAATCAAAATACATTTTAGAGTGTAATGATTCTTTAAACATATTTTGTGATTAAAATCGTAACCAAAGAATCCTCCTCGTTTAAAAGCTCGTAACTCACCCCTGAATTTGACCGACTCACGCACATGTTTGTTTTGATCAGAGCAAGATTTTATCGACCTCGAGGACCTTGGGGACTTGACCTGAGCCGAAAATCGTGGTTATTCTTCTTTGTGTTTTCTCCTTTAAGATATTCCGTGGGCGCGCGACCATAATCGCCTGATGCGTCAGAAAAAGCTCTCTTTATGGCGGGAAGAAGCGATTCCACAAAAGAGTGTCTGACCAGTTGGTAAGATCGCGTGCCCGACCCGTCGAGACGAAGGAAAGCTATAAATCTTGCAATAACGCAACCTTCCCTTTGCCCTCCAACATCCAACCCAGACTTTTCTGTCTGGTAGTTGAGAGTCTCGCTAACTGGGCTGATTCGGCTTGTTACCGCAATAAAGAGTCGACTATCTGACCGGAACACCTCCGCGATCATCAGCCACTGCAATTGTCAAATAAAAATGAACTTTTTCTATAAATTATGCTTGCCCCACTGTTTTTCTCAATCTGAGTTAGTTAAATCAGAATTGTTAATAGTTTATTACTAACTCAAAAAAATTAGTTACTAATCAGTAATCAAAAAAATAATTCCATCTTATTAAACCTTATTAAACTTTGAAATTTTGACATACGTAGATCGTCAATGAAACATTCACTATTTCATTTAGTAGAAAGTGGAGAAATTACTAATCCAGTAGTCAAATTTTTACATTCTCAGCAGAGAAGGTATTATTACTAATTGAGATTATTGAGAGAGCAGACTTAAATCTCGTCTGGCTCTATTCTACTAGGTTGAAAGATAAGGCTGCATATTCTACAACAAAACTCCCTTTTTTTACCTAATCGAAATAACCCGGAATTCCAAACCGTGGCTTTCACTTCTTGCTACTTTGCAATTAGCTTCTCGCATGTAGCAATCAGGATCCTTGTATATTACGATGATTTCAATCTAACATTAAAATGTAATATAATACGTCCAACAACAAAGAATTAAATACCCAAGATCGAGTCGATTGTATAACGTGTCGTGTATAATATCGGCAATTCTTTTTTCATTCGAAGTGATAGAAATCGTGAGAATTCAACGGTGCGTTCGAACCTTGAAAACTACCTATAGTTGCGCCCACGTTTAAGGTGTTACAAAATATGGTAAGGTTTTTGCATTCCTGCTTTTCAGTTGTGTACCACTGTTTATTTAATATGCCAGTATAGTGCAACGATTCTGGAAGACATTTAAACTTAACGTACTTTGAAAAAAAATAGTGTTTTGTCAGTTTCATAAAACTAAATATTTTTTATCCTCTATGTTTTTGACGCAGCTCGTTTTTGTTACATCTTAATTTAAGTCTCTCTTTAGACTTAACGCTAGATTTGGTCAAGTTTTAAGACTAACTTTAAATCTAAACCTCAAGCTTTAAATCTAAAAACGGACTTAAACTTTAATTAAAACTAGACCTTTTCTTCTCTAGATTGAGAAAAAAGATCTAACAATGGTTGCATTCCTGAAAAGTCAATATCAATGGGAGGAATAATACTATGGATGTCGATGATTTACGAACTGCATTGGAGAAACGATTCGTGACACGTTGGCAGAATGGATATTGTAGTACGTTTACGACCGACGGTTAACATCACTATTTCATACAAACATATGAACGCCATTATACTTCTCTTTGTATTCCTGCTTAAAAATCACTCGAGTATCAATTATTTATATGTATAACCCGGTCGAAGTAATATGCTATGAATTATTCAATGGTTATTCTCGAGTGTTATTCTGAAATTGATTTATTGAGATAGAAACCCTTGAAAAACTGTTAAATGAAAAGCTCTATATTTGCCATAAAAAAAAAAAATATCTAATTTGAAGAGAAATTTTTTCTTGAACTTTCTAGTATTACAGTCGTCCTAAATTTACCTCTAGTACTTCGAAAAGCAATAGAAATACAAGTCAGGTATTAGTGTTTATTACACCTTTGCTTCTTTCTAATTTCCCCTTCCTTGATGCTGACTTTTTTACGGCCATATAGAAAAAGTGTGTTGCTAGCTGTGCAAATATGTGAAAGAGCACAGAGAACATCTGTATATTGTAAAATTGCCTGACCAGGATGTCGATGACACTTCGTTTATCAGCGAGGCGAGCTCGATAGGCAGTCGTTGACTACAAGAGAAAATGGCCCCTATTCATTTCCGTGCAACATTGTTACGAAATAAAACGAGTTGTATCCAGGGATGGGTAAGTAACATACCACAAGTATGTTACGTGGTTTTCTACACATATGTTACCAGGTATGTTACGTCCCTAGTTTGCGACACGATGTATGTTACCTCTTGTCACGTGACTAAGTGTGGGATTTCGGATTTTCACTTATTATTTTGAAGATACTAAAATTCTTTTGCAGAAAACACAAAATTAAACTATTAATGTATTATGCACCATAATTTGTCATTTACATTAACAAATTATGTGTGTCGTCCAAGAAAACAGCATAAGGTCGCCAAATGCGCCTAGAAAAGTCTATTTCAATCTCTTTTTATTTTTGTTTCAATTTCTTCTGTTTTTATGCAGTTTTGATAAGCGACTGTTTTCCTT
Organism: Synergus gifuensis; assembly: GCA_904066015.1. Lineage (NCBI taxonomy): Eukaryota > Metazoa > Arthropoda > Insecta > Hymenoptera > Cynipidae > Synergus > Synergus gifuensis. The sequence continues at coordinate 2,149,729 of CAJFCO010000044.1, read as the reverse complement.
TTGGGTAATTAAAACAAAGTGTTGTTAGACTTATACCGCGTGAAATTTACAACATTCTGGGGAGAAACGACGTTAAGAAAATTACCTACAGCAAAGCCCTTTTTTCTTCTTTCCAAAATTATTAGTCTTCTTCTTCTTTTTTTCTTTATTTTATATTTCTCCTTCTTTTTTTCTATTCCATGCTTCTTCGGAATTTTCATTTTCGTTCAGGAACTTCCATTTAATTGGCAATCGACCAAACGAGACTCCTCTTTCCACGGTAGGTTGCAAATCGATCTAAAGTACCTACTATTACACTTTTCATGTGGCAAAACTGGTTATCGATGGTTAAACGTCGCATATCAGAAGCTGATCTTTCATATTTCAATTTTAAATCAAAATTAAGAGTTATGTTACTTTTCATCAGGTTTCTACGTCAGTTTCTCAGACATGTTTTGAACAAATATTCCAGAATATATTATATTCGGGGGTGGAATAAAATCAGATGAGGGATTGAGCAACTGAGTAATAAGGATTTGAGGTATTAATTGAGGAATCTATAAGGTGGTTCGTTCTCCTCTTTTCCATCTAGAATCTATCACGTTTTCATATCTTGTTCTGGGAGCGGGAAATGCGGGAATTCGTGTTCTGTTTACAGATGAGCTCATGCGACGTGGGATAAAGATCGTCGAAGCCGGCACAGTACAATAATGGAGACATCAGGTGTGTCTCCATATGTACGTGTGCAGACGTATTGAATGGATAAATGACGATGATAAACACTGCGAGACTTCTAAGAGTCTTCCACGAAAAAAAATTTCATTTCCATGCCTCTCTCAGCACACCTGTACAATTTTTTCAACGTCAGTTTACTCCACGAGTCATATTTTCTAACCACTTCCATTTGCCAGCCTTTCCAACCCCCAAAATACACGATTCTCACTCATTTTAAGTGAACAATTTTTCAGAGTTCCCATTTTTAAATTGGGAACCTCTTTAAAGATGAAATTACTTTATAATTGAAAAAATTTTGGGAACATTTCAATATAACTTGCGGTTGAAATGAAATACTCCAGGCAACTCACGTCTCAAACACAAATACGAAGTGAGATCCGGTGCAAGTAGCCTCGACAAAATATATCCGCAGCTCACCAAGGCCGCGATTCTTGTGTGGGTAGCAATTTTAATTACGCGCGTCGGAGCGACGAGAAAAAAATGCGCATCCATAAAGCATGCACGCAATAAAAATTGGCCTGTCTGGGGTCGACCTGCCTTGTATTTTAAGATATTAATTTGTCAAAGGACGAATTGCTTCGCCGTGTTGAGATATGCGTAATGCTCAATGACAAAAAAAGGGGGATGAAAAAGTGAAGGGAAGCTTCTTTTACACCAAGAAGAGTAACTTGTCCTTGAATTTGCGACCCCTTAAGAATGAAATGGTACTGACGTCAACGGGGTGGCGGCCAAAGAAATGAGTCTCGACTCACTTGTGAGAAAACAAGTGAACACAGAATTAAACTCTGTTTCGCCTAATTTACGCGATCATAAATCTTACCCTCTGCAGCAGTTGGGGCTCGAAACTTAGTCCCGAGAAAAATAATAACGAAGCATAATTTGCTGCCAGAAATAAGTTGACCGTAAGCCGACAGAGGCGGATTGCAAGCTGCGGTGCAGCAGGTGGAAGGAAAAAACTGAAAGGATCAGCGAAATAAATATTTTACTTGGTTCAGTAATCGGATGAAATGGATCATTGGACAAAGGCATTCTTTCCAATCAAGCGATCGACCAGGTTCATTAGGTCGTGACAATGCAGTGAAAGATGAATTTTCCATGAATTGTTAAAGTTAAAACCATTAAAGCGAGTTCTACTTTGCAGATAATACCTTTTGCTCATTATCTTTATAAATATATAATTATCTATAATAAATAGATGGATGAAATTTGAAAACAAGAAAAAGAGCGACAAAAATACATATTTTCATCCTTGCTCTTAACTCGGCCATTAATTTGTTTTGAAACTAAATTTCTAGAGTTTGGACGTTAACTCGAAGCGTGATGAACAAACTTGAATGAGTTCCCGTTCGCATAATCGTCTCACATTGGGCTTGCAGCTTCGTTCTCAAGCTTTGTTCTAATCGTCTCATAAAAATTATAATTTTGTTGCTTCTTTTTTTCGCCCTCGTTGTCTGTGTCTTTCTTATTTTCTAGGCCGGTTACGAGTACTTATGCAAATACATGTATCGATTGAGCCTCTTCATTCGGTCAGCAAAGACATCGTAAACCCACCAGAGGTGCACAATCGTGTACGCACTTTTTCGCCTCAGGGTATATAGTTGGTTCGATAGACGACATTTACTCGAACCTAACGAACCGGTTCTCTAAACGGTTTTACGGCAAGCCTTGCTGTGAAAATGCAGAAAAACGCGAAAAGAGAAGCGAGCCCTCATTCGTTCCTCCTTTGGCTTTTATACGATTCTTGCTTGTTGCTGCACATGGTACGATAGCCAATTCTGATCAATTTCCAAAAGTAGTTTCTGATATGAAAAGCTTTTCTAATTTCCTCTTCTGAATAAATATATAAATTAGAAATCTCAAAAACCCAATACTTGCAACTGCGAAGCATTTAGAAATGAAAATAGTAAAATAACTTAAAAATAACCAAACTACTTTGTGAGTCGCAGTGAAAAATTTCACACGAGTCAGACACGCCGAGCCAAAAAGGTCTGATTCATACGGCCGTTTTCACCTACAGATATTTTGAAGTGTTTTTAATTTTCAAAATAAAATTTTGCAGTACGTTTTAAAGAAAACAAAAAACATTTTGGTAAAGTAGAAAATTATGACTTTTAATCTGTTTGAGGTGTATAATTTTCTAAATGGATTTTTAAATACAAGTATGTATTACAAAATTCCTCGCAATTCATTGAAAGTGAAGGTAGGAACCACGCGAGTTAGAAAAAAAAATTGGACAAACACAAGTTCCCAGGAAAATGGTATTATAATTTGGGTTAGATGTCCATCAAAGAACAACACATACAACGATATTATACGAAGCAGGATCGCGTGGTAACCGCGTATAGCAATTAAATTAATAGACAGAATGTCTCGTCGGAATCTATAAAACCATATGTCTGTTTATTATTCGAAAAGTTATCGTAATAAAAGTGATCATTTTTGGTGGAATACCAAAGCAAATAACAAAGCAATAATGAATTGAGTTTTTCTCTCGTAAATGAATCAAAATCGAAAAAAATTTTATTTGAAGGGCCTAAAATTAAAGATGGATTTATTATTTTGGTAAATTGAGAATTGCAGAGCCGGTTGTCGGATTTTGAAATGTACTGATTTTTTGTTTATGTTGCGTCCAATTATGTATTCTGACATTTGATTGAGTACAGCTATATGTTTTTTCGGATGTTCCGGCCTATGGCGAATGTATCATGTGGATGATAGTTGGCCTTGAATATTCGCATACACGAAGAAGAGGGCCTGAAGGAGACCTCTCATTCGGCTCGTTAAAGCATATTACGAAGAACGCTTGTACGAACGCATTCTCACTGAGCAACGAGGGGGCCGCCCGAGGAGCTTGATATAATAATGACCCAGACGAGCTGCATCCTTGTGCTATATCAGACTGCGTACGCTTCCATATGCCTCAATGAAGTCCAAATTTATTACAAAACCCCCATCTTTCCCAAAATACCCAAGAAACCTGAACCTCAAGCAGAAAAGTATAAAACAGGGTGGCGATTCGGTGGACGATTTCAAATTCCCGATTTTTCCCGGTAAAGTTCTTCAATTTTCATAATGGGAATTAAAATCGAATCCTTATGCCGAGTGATTTAGACAGGAGAGACCGTCCAAAGAACCGTTAACTGCATGCCACTTAAATTTCAAATTTTTCATCCCGTTTCCGCAACTCTCATCGACATTCGCTTTGCCTGGACTTAACAGACAGGAGAGACCGTTTCACATAATCGCTTGAACCAGTTATCGATTCATTAAAAGTCAAGAGCATTACATTGTGCTCGGCACTGCAGTCAGACATTAGTTGGATATCATTTGCGGTATTAATTATGTAAATAAAGTTGTGCCTAAATAGATAATGATAGAAATATATTAAGAGAAAGCTCTCAGTGATTCTCAACTCAATTAACAAAATGTACTTGATGGTCTTTTAATTAAATGTGTCGTGGAAGTTGTCAAATTAAAGGTTCGTAATATCTTTGATTGAATCCGTCCAATTAAGTTATACTACCTGCTGTCATTACCACTAACAACTCACTTTTGTCGATATGTAGTTGGTTCTTTATGGTGAATTTACTTGGGTAATACACCATTGTATTAGAGCTTAAAAAACTCCTCAACTCATCTAAGTGCGACCGGTTAGACGCGCGCGAGGCGTGTAGACATAAATACGTCTAGTAAAAACTTACATTGAATGCAAATGACGTCTAAATGAGGGGGAGAAAGCTCACCCTAACGGGCGATTCGAATACATATTGGCAATTGGCGAACGGTACACGCGTGAAGCCGCATACTTACGGGAAGTACGATTCATTGGCCATGTAAATGGAACGTTGGAGATACGAATGTGCGATTGTCGCGCATTCGAAACATCTACAACTGTCCGAATGGAACGACATAGAGTGCGTTTTATTTGGACATGAATCGCGATCCAGTCGCACAATAATTGGACAACGAGAATATATTTGCCTTGGATAACAATCTGGTATCGTTTATAAACGTCATATTCTCTTCCCAATACTCTAAATTACACTTCGATTGCCACAAGGTTAATAAAATGAGATGCACGAAAACAAAAATTTCACAAACAGGCTTCGCAGCAGAGGAAAGCCTGCTCAAATTTTATGAAAATAAAAAGTAGTCAAAATTGATACATACTAGCCTATTAAAGTTCATTCTTAGCTTGGTATTTCATACGTTTTTTAATTGAAAAATTATAAATTTTATCAAATCAGGTTTTATTATGTGGATGGCAACTTTGCATGCAGGAATTTAATTAATCTACTCGAAATACCTGATATATCGAGTGGTTAAGGCGCTTCTGAAATGAAAACCAACCACATATACATACGCCAGTGCTGATAAAGTCGGTATGTCTTACCTGGAACACAAAACGAAAAAGATTATTGTATATGGAAAAAGGAAGAAGAATTTAAGAGGATAGAAAGAAGTTATCGCAGATTCGGATGGAGTGACAAATGTCTCTTTTACATCTCTCTTATAAGTATCACTGTTAGAAAATTCTTTAATTTTCAAGCATTTTTAATGTACACTTGTAACTGAAATTTAAGTTTTTGGTAAATGGAATGAAATTAATTTACTTATGACTGAAATGTAAGGTATCTGCGCGTGGAAAGTGAGATTAAGTTACGTGTAACTAAAAATTAATGTACGTGACTGAAAGAAGAACTTATATAAATTTCCGCTTTACAAAATCAATATTCACATTATTTTCATATTTTTAAAAGATATATATGTATGCGGAGAAGCAGAACAAGTTACATAATGCAAACTTTAGTTCAGTGTAGCTATAAAAAAGAATTGTAGTCATTGTTGTTTAATTTTAGTGCCAATTTTTTTTCCATGTTTTGAATAGTGCGCGCTATAAGTAATGGTCACGTGATACGAAATGTATCTGTGGAGCAGACGAACTTGACTAAACTCGAAATGACCAAGGCGAAATAAGTGGGAACTCACAAACCTCTGATTAGTGATTGTTATGAATAAAACGGTAAGTCGCCTATTGAAAAAATCCTTTAAAAAGTCCTCGTGTTATTTTCAGACGAGGAAGACGAGGAAATTCGCGAGGAATCTGAAAATCCACGGGATTTCCTCATGTTTTCCTCGTCCGAAAATAGCGTGAGAATTTTTTCAATACATTAGTGCTAGCATTAGTTAAATTCAATACATTCGTTAAAGAAAGGTTTTATATTTTATTTTTATTTTATTTTTTTCCATACCGTCCATTTAATATACGTCGCCCGTGACTTCCAGTTAGAATTGAAATAAAATATTTGAGGTTAGAATTTTACATGTTTCAAAAATTTATGTATAAGAAGTAATCTATGTATAAGAATGTATGTATATGTAATCTATGTATAAGAAGTTTTTATTTTGATAATAAATATTCGTGTTCTTGATTCCAAAAACGCAAAGTTTTTACTCTTCATTTTATATCCTTAACACATAATTAACATTTTTTCATCATATATAGGGTAAAAGCACCAGTCGTTGGCCAGACCTCCGATTTTCTTAAAACAATAGGAATATTAAAATATTTAACTTATTTGCTCGAATTACTTTCATGTAAGTAAAATATGATAAATATTTGCATTTTCTCATTGTTTAAAGAAAATTAGAGGGCGGGTGTCGACGATTGGTGCTCTTATCCTGTGTAACTGAAAATTAAAGCACATACATTAAAATTAAAGTACACGTATTGGAAGTTTTTTTCCACTCATGTAACTGAAAATTAATGAACACGTAAATGAAATTTAAGATGCCTGTAACTAACTTTTCAATTTAAGGTATATGAAATTATTTAATGTACAAGAGTGGAAAAAACTTCCAATACATTTGCATTAAAATTCAGTCAGATTTTTCTAACAGTGTACCTACTAAAATTTTGATCATATCACTTAATCAATTTCAAAGTCTTTGTCATATAGTTTATTCATTGTTCATTTATTTTTTCCCGAAAGAAAGAGTGACAGATATAAGCAAGTAAGTAGCAACTTCCGATGCTTCTCTATTGCAAAATTATTTTTTTCCAGAATAAACGACAACATTATCAAGTATCTGAAGTAAAAAATGAATGAAAGAAGCGAAATTAGAGAAAGGTTAAAAACGATTCAGCGAATCGACGAGCCGCGGTAGTTGATGCTGGATATCGCGCTTACGTCCGCTATCAAGCGATATGAATTTATTTCTGCAGTTGCTTATTTATGGAACTCGATAGGAGCCCAGTTCACTGGGCGGAAACGAGAGGACGGCTTGCAAAACAAGAGGAGAGATAAACCAAAAGCTATGACAGCATTTAACCTTCCAAAAAGATACCTTCTCTTATATTACGTGTATATTACGTGTACCTCTCAGATAAATAAATAAAAATAGCAATAGTTCAATTAAATTATTTCCATCACAGAAATCTCTTAATCTCTATGCTTCTTATATTCTAAACTAATATCAATAGCAAAATAGTAGTTTAGATAATCTGTAAAGTATAATACAATATATTAAAACTTTAGAAGAACATAATTTTCTTTAATTTAAGAAAATATTTTACAAATTTAAAGTAAAATCGTCATTCTGAAGTAAGTTTGGAAAAATTCCCTGATTTTATCACAAAATATCCTGAATTCAAGCTTTTTCCCAGATATCTAACAATTCCTCGATAATTCCAGATCTTTTAAGTTTTTCAGGTGAGTAGACATGGAGGAGTTATTTAGCGATTGATGATGGCAACAGAGACATATAAATTAGAAGCAGTAATTCAGTTTTGAGAAGAAGATAAGAGTTTAAATGCTTGACTTAATTAATTGGAAACCTCGTTACTCCTCCTATGAGTGGAAAAAAGATTTAGAGAGAATTCTAAAGTATATATCAAGAGAGAGAAGAAGAAAGAGTTGGAAGCGTTTCGAGTCATTGAGTACATTCTACCTCTCTTGTAGGAGGCGCGGTCGACTAGTTTCGATCTCTCAACACTATCGACTCCAGTACTCATTGACGCGTGCAAAAACTCGTGCACTTTCGGGTTGCAACAACGTGTACTTGTAAAGAATCGTGCGGTGTACAGTGATAGGAACGAAAGGCCATTGCCCTGCAGTCCATGATGAGATAGTGCTATGCGCTAAGCGTGTGCTACAGAAGAGGGGGTCACAGAAACGGGAAAACATCACATCTAAGTACCCACTCATTAAAACTTCATCAAGGAATGACAAAATTTATTTATTTTATTATAAGAACCCCAACAAAAAAATTATAGACGCTAAAAGGAATAATAATGGAATAAATATCCTCATATATGAAATAGCCTTTCTTGATTTCAGAATTATAAAGTTGGGAAACTGTTTATGTAGCTAATACACATAAAAAGGGTGGTTACGCAAAATAAATAAAAGATATGAAATTATAATTGTGACGAGAGAAAGTTTGGAAAAGATTTGTTACACAAATCCTAATTTTTTCGAAATTACGGTACTAAGAATCGCATGTTTCGAAAAGTGTAGATGCACATTAAGTTACTCGTGTGTAAGTTCCTTTCTACTCTCTGCCTCGTCATTCACGAATACGAGAATGAAGTGCAGATTGCATGTGGGTTGCAAGAGGGAGGGATGTAAAGAGAAGAGTTTGAACGAGGGTTGAACATCGGTTGAAACTAGCAGACTCGTTTAGATGAGAAACGAGAAAAAAAAATGTTATTTAGTTAAAATGGAACTTTCAGTCGATTGCGAAAGTTTTAACAATGTTTATTTTGAAGAATAACGAAAAAATCAATTAACTTCTGCATTTTTTTTTATATTACAAGTATAAGAGAAATGCACATATTTTGACCAAGAATAACTACATTGAGAAAAATGAATTTTTCTCAGTGTATGAATTCCATGCATTCTCCAACTCTCGTAATCAACTACCGCGTCATTAAACCGTAGACATGGAAAAATATTCACATCTATGTAAAAATGAAATCCTTTGTTAACCCAGACATTTCATTGTCTTTTAGAAAAAATATTCATTCACCTTGACCTCTCTCGTTTTCCCTGATAAATTCACATTTAATCAGAAGCCTGACAGAACGATTTTTCATCAATTTCCGGCGAGATTGCAAGGTGCATAGATAGCAGGTGGAACTCGTTGCAGAAATGTATGTGGGAACCCGACGCGACGTCTCGGCGGAGAATGTGCTACTGCCAATTTCCTGGAGGCATTGGAGCAACGGGTAAACCACGCAACTACTTTCTATTTGTTTCTCATTAATTAGCAGGCCACCCTGATTCCCTGATTCTAATTATGCGAATCTACCAGCCACTGTTAACGATTAAGTATCAGTAGAATGGAATTTGGTTGGGCCTCACAATCAGCTTCATGATATCGTTTCAAGTTCCAAGGGCTTTCTTCCCACGAGAAAAGAAACAAGCTCTCCCTCCGTCAAGAATCGTGAAAAACTCGTCTGCTACATGACCGTTCCTGCTCTACTTCGTCCCTCGAGTTTCTCATGGTTTTACTTTTTGCAAAATGCATTCGGCGACACAAAACAGTCGCTTCACATCTGGACAGACATTTTTCTCATGCAACAGGACTTTAAAAGAAGAATAAGAAGTTAAAAAATGTTGTGAAAAAAATTGTAAAAAGTGCCACCAATTATGAACAAATGGAGAAAAGTAACATTAGGCACAACTTTTTAATTGAACTGTAAATAAGAAAAAAATTTAATTGTGGGTTATTTTCTCATACTTGACGCGATGATATAAAGAGTAATGATTAAATGGAAAAATAATAAGCAAAGAAGAGTTGCACACTGCGGGGCATAATTTTGTCGAGAACAAAAAGGTGGTCATTAAGCAGCAGTTTGAAGACGTCGTAAATACTGGGAAATAAACAAACGGTAATAGACACACACGTTGAATTTTATATGCACATAAATTCCGAGATGTTTAATCGTCCCTAAATCAAGCGAGTGACACCCACAAACGGCATCCAGATGAAAATTAGAAAGTCGATTACTTACCGCTTATAGAATAGACATTGCCCATTAACGAATATAATCAATTTTAGGCGTCTAATATTATTGTACTTAACGTCAGAAAATTAATTTGAAATACGTAAGGTAGAATTTCATTTCAGAGCCGTGCGCAGGAATTCATATTGGGGGGGGGGTTCAAAAAATTGTTATGATTAATTCATATATTACAATTAAAAAATTTCCTTCAAACGATCGTCTTTGATGTAAAATAAAATCTTATTTTTTATTTTAATTTGTTTATGGGGGGTTTACCCCCCTTGCGCACGGCCCTGCCAACACCCCCTTTACGTGACAATGATATACGGCTAACAAATTTCTACACCCCCTTTACGTGACAATAATATACGGCTAACAAATTCCAACACCCCCTTTACGTAAAAATAATATACGGCTAACAAATTTAAAATTCCAACACCTTGTTAAGATTTGTTAGCCGTATGTTATTTTCACGTAAAGGGGGTGTTGGAATTTGTTAGCCGTATGTTATTGTCACGTAAAGGGGGTGTAGGAATTTGTTAGCCGTATATTGTCACGTAAAGGGGATGTAGAAATTTGTTAGCCGTATATTATTGCCACGTAAATTATTTGTTAGCCGTATGCAGGGCCGTGCGCAGGAATTCATGTTGGGGGGTCGAAATATTTTTATGATTAACTCATATGTTACAATAAAAAAATTTCCTTCAAACGATCGTCTTTAACGTAAAATAAAATCTTATTTTTTATTTTTATTTGTCTATGGAGGGGTTACCCCCCCCCCCTCCTTGCGCACGGCCCTGTTTCATTTTATATATTATATTATACCGGACAAAACTCTGTTTTCAATAACCTACTTTTTTAATGGTAATTCCCTATTGAAATTTAAATACTATTCATCATTTTCAAAAATGTCTCATAATATTACATTAAATCTTTTGAAACTCCGTGAAATCTTTGTAAACCCTCAAAATCTTATAAAACACCTGTAAATTTTTTATATTCTTTCGAAATCCTTTGAAATATTCTAAAATCTGATAATAAATTATAAAAGCTATATAATATAACAAAAATAACTTATCATAAATTTCAAACTGATGACAAAGTTTTAATTAAAGTGGAAAATTGGAAAGACATAATTGATACTTTATTATTATAATTATAGTTAACGTTCACAATAGGTGGTTTAAATATAGACTACAAGTACTACAAGTACGAAATTATCAAATTTCCGTCAATTTGATAATTGACGGAAAGCAAAGATAACATTTTATAAGAGCATTGCCATCGAGGACAGATACGGATGCGAGGTTAAGAATCTTCGACCCTGAGGAGGTTTATTACGACAGTAACCATCGTTGAAACGATGAATCTCTCTTCGCGAGATACGCTTCATAAATATAAATCTGACTGCATAATCGATGAAAGTGAACAACGCTCCGCGAGAAATGTCGACATCCGACAAATAGGTATATATGTATTTGCATTCGCCCCGCTCTCTGCACCTACATATCACTTCGCGCAACAGATCCCCTTTTGTTAGTTTTCCTTCCTTTGCACTCTATCCTCAGATAATAACGTTTAGGGAACGGTCAATAATAGAATTTGATAAACCAATATAAACAATCATCTATTTCCTTTTTATTTATAGTAAATGAAGTAGAAATAAATATGGAGATGAAATTATGACACTGGATGAGTTTATGAGAACAATAATCATTTAAAATGTCCAAAGCACAATATATAGAGTTTAGCTATCCAGTTAATATCTCCACAACAGTCATATTTTAAACAACTTATGACAACCGGCCGTGTCACTGTTTATTCGGAAAGTTTAAAAGCATGTCAAAGCAGTGAAATGTCGAAGCATTTAAAACCCATTACGGCCAGCATACAACTCCAATTTATGCACAAAGTAAAATATTTTATTAGATATCTGGTGAATTTAGGATAGATATCTACTTCTAAAAAACTAAAAAAAACTGCAACTTCGTATTTCTATATGTTCACTGATTATGCAATCATTATTTTCAAATTGTATTTAAAGAATTGAAAATTTATTATAAGCTACTGAAATCAAAAAAAGACTTTCGAAATTCGGTTGTGACAACAATTTATAGCATACGTTTAAATATTTTATAAATATTGATATCGTAGAGGCAAAAAATCTTCTTCCTCCAACGAAGAAATCTTAATCTTTAGTGTTCTACGATACCAAAAGCTTCTTGGATTTCGCTGAACGTTTTCCCTTTGGTTTCCAACATCATAAAAAATAGGAGTATTGCACTCAGTACACAGATAAGCGCAAAAATAAAAATAGTCACATCGTTTCCAATAGCTTCGACGATACTCTCAAATGACACCGTAACAACAAAGGCAAGAAACCAATTGAGAAGCGCTGCACTTGAAGATGCTGTACCCTTTATCTTTGTTGGAAAAATTTCACCCATATATGACCATGGAATGGGACCTGATATGAATATCGAAAATGTAGGTACCTCTAAAAGATATTTTCTAATATTATAAATTATATTAAATCATTGAAATATAGAAGAAAAACCTGCGCCAATGCAAAATGCTCCTATATAAATGCAACATGAAATTAGGGGCAACCAGCTGATGCTCTCTAAAACACCAGGGTTATATTTTTGCATTGAAAAAAAGATTCCCAAGGCGACGAGGCAGGCAGCCATGATGATTTCAGAAGCGATCATGAGAGACTTTCGACCCACCTACAAAATATTATACAAAATAAAAAAAAATGGAAAAGATAGGAAAAATGATAAGTAACTTATATGCACTAATTGCATCAATTAGACTATGTATCTGACCTTGTCTACGATTACAGTAGCTAAAGTGCAAGCTATGACCTGGACCACTCCCACACACACATTCTGTGTCAAAGAATCTATATGATTGCCAGTGGCCTCAAAAATTGTGACCCCGTAAAAAATGATGGCATTGATTCCACATAACTGTTGTCCTATCATCAAACAGTAAGCAACGCAAAGTACTTTCCTCAAAGACTTCTTCAACATATACTTGAGACTCACAGATTCTGCCTTGTCCAAATCCACGATTTTCTACTTGAAAAATGAATGACATTAATTTCTGAAAATAGGAAAGAAATACCAACACTTCTTAGACAATTATAGAAAAACTGACTTTGAATTCTTGAATTTCAGATGCAATGTCGTAATCCTTTCCACGAAATCTTCGCAAACACTTTTCAGCTTCCTCTTGTTTCTCTTTCATGATGTAATATAAAGGACTCTCAGGCATAAAAAGCAAGATTATTCCAAAAACAATGGGTACAACTCCATTCAGCATGGATATCAACATAACGTCTTTGGTATATCCGGTACAATAGGCGTAAAGGATGCCAATGACAAGAAGCAGTTGAAAAAATACGCCCAGTGTACCTAAATTTGAATATGTATTTAAAAAATTAGTTACAACCAGTTTGAACATTTATTTTTATGATACTTTAAGGAGTTTATCAAGATTTCAACAGATTTTTAAAGATCTCAAGGGATTACAAAGTATTTGCAGATATTTCAAGGGATTTTTAAAAGAGTTTGAATAGAATTGACAGGATTATATAAAAAATAATTTGCAAATACCTCTAATTTGTTTTTCACTGATTTCTGCACAATACATAGGAGTCACTACACAATACATGCCACTAAAAAATCCTGTGATAAATCTGCCAACTATGTATAAAGATGCATAAGAATAGGCAAAGGTTATTAAAATCCAGCCAAAAACGAAAGGCGGAATCACAACCAGCATGGTGGCTTTTCTTCCAATTCTGTCAACCATGAAGGGTACAACAATCACTCCCAAAAAACATCCTAATGGTAAGGCTGCACCGATGAAATTTCTTTGTACGGTTGAAAATTCATATTTATGTTTTAGCAATTCTGAACATGGAGAATTCCATCCGAGACAGCAACCCAAGCTAAAACCACCCAGACATGCTGCAAAAGAATTGGGATTATAATGGAATGCTACGCAAAATTGATCAAAAAATTCGGAATAATAAAACAAAATGACACCACCTGTGATTGCAGCTCCATATTGTAAATGTCTTCTCTTAAAGTTTTGACAAAAATTTTCATTCTCTTCAGCCATTATCTGCTTTTGCAAATTAATCAAAAAATCCTTATCTTGAAAGGAGTGAGACTTTATGACACTTGTAACTTAATCCTCTTTTCTTTTTTCTTTCTTTCTTTTCAGTGTTTTTCAATTTCTACTTTTCTAGCTAACTTCACTCTTATCAACCCAGCGCTCGATCGTCTTAGTAATCGAATGTGAAACCGGTTGCGTCTATCCTTCGAAAATCGTGATACGAAATCATCCAGTTCGTCACATTTTCGCTCTAATAATTTTTTAGGATTCCCAAAGGCGTCTTACAAGCGAGGAAGGATCCCTCTTTTGCCATAACAAGGATAACTTCGGTCCCTTCCTCACGCCCGGTTACTTCGACTAACGACATTCAAATTCTATTAGGCAACCACGATATGCGCCTGACAAGGTGGCAACTCTCGAATTACCGATCCTCCTAACGATGTCTGTTTGTAATCCTAAAATGCAAATCACAAAAGGAGCGGGTTGATTATCCTGCGGGTGTGGTTCTAATATTATCTAAGCCTCTTGGAATGCTTGCGATCTCAGATACTGAAGTGTGAGGATAAAATAACTGGTTTCTTACTTTCCAATACGTTAAAAATTCTTTATGGTTATTTAAAATCATCAGCTATTTATCTTTACGAGCATAAATCGTATCATTACTCCTCTTTGAAAAATTCTTTTCTAAAATTGTTAATTAAAATGACAGGCTCTTTGGAAAAATACTTGTACTTGCATTTCCATCAGAATGATTTTGAATTTAATACTAATATACAATTAGACTTTCCCTATCGCCAATAAATTATCAGGAAAATTGCATTAGCGCGCACCATTGCATTTTGTCGAATTCGCCGCATTAAGGTTAAGTATCACTTAAGGGACGGATATGATCAATCAGCCAACTCGGATGCCACCCTTGACTGTTCCTTAACCTTGAATCATTACTCGTTACTCTCAATATTAACACCATAAAACAAGTTATGGGTAAAATAATATTTAATAATCTACACCAAATTCTAATTCTGCAACCTCTTTTTCCATAATCTTCGAGAAAATGATCTAATTTTCAGAAATTACTTTTTGCAAGATGGCAAATTATAACCCGAGGATCTGATGGTAAGTGAAAATCCCCTTCGAAGAACGCTAAGTGGCCGTGAGTCTTTATAATGGCCCTTTCAGAATCAACTTTTCACTCCCCTCGTCACTAAACGAACCAACCCTATCGACCACAAGAAAAGAATATTTCCATATAAATATGCGAACGCCAAAATTCTCAAAAATAAGCTCTCTACTTCCATACTTGACTTCCTCGATAAAAAAAATTAGTTTTGCTAGAGACGTGGAGAGTTAATAAAATGCGAATGGGAATTAAGGAGGAACGAAACTGGGAATAAAAATAAAAATTCGCGAGGGATGGGAAGAAACCAATGGAATACCGATATTTACCGAGATAAAGAAGCTTTTTTAGTCTGAAAACGAACCCAATTAGCGTAGAAGAGAACCATAGAAGGTCTCAAATGTAGCTAAATGTCGGTAAGAGGACTTGGCATTAATCGAGAAATGTGATAACGTTTCACTTAATTCTGGGTGAATTCAATGGCATTATGGGTCTTATAATTAGCATATAGTCTAGCAAATTCGTGTTAGCTAAGCTAAGCATCCATTCCAAAGATAATCAGCGGAATATCAAAGAGGGGCAAAAGGACGCATTTTGGTGAGTAACTCGAGCGAGAAAATGCTACGAAAACACCAATTACCCGAATGCTAGAAAGAAAACTTCTAGTTGCTCATTCGACGATTCAGTGGAAACTTAACGACGTCGGTTAGGGCTAATTATCGTCGCTTGAGTATGAGTTGCCCTTTTGCTAGGAAATTCCGCTTCTCCATGCATGTCTGCAGTCGCCAAGTCTTATTGAAACGTCTCGCTTTGAAGATTCTTAATTGACATTCAGTGGTCTCAAATGCTAAATATACAAGTTCCATTTATTCACTCCTTTGCATGTTTAAACCATTTCTTGTTTTTCTTTGAACACTAATTAATTAATTAATTAATTAATAATAAACAAAATCTCTTTTTTATGATAGAACTAGGAGATATTGAAGAGAAATTCACCAAAGGGAATTTTTGGTAAAATAAGGGAAGTTGTGAAGGTTGTGAAGCCTGCGTCAAGGAAAGTGATAGTAATTTGCAGGAAAAAATTGATGAAAATGAAGAGGTTACAGTTGAAGGAACTCATTAATATGACACGAAAAGAACTAAAACTGGCGATGTTTGTTCGAGGTGTAGATCGTACACTCGAGAAGGCCTCCTCCTAAAGGCTTACATAAGGTGCTGGCTGCTGGCTTTGCTGCCTTGAAGGAGGTCGTTGCCGTTGTCTCCTGCTCTTGCAATGGCGTATGCAATGGGGGTCCACGCCTTCCATAGCATCTTTGCAGAATCGGTCAAGGACTTTAAAAGGCTTATGTCTGCACGAATACAGGGCGAGCAGCCACTAACGGCATATCAAGGGCACTATATGTCCACTGGATTTTTTACTGTTAACCTAATTACAACTTAATTTTCAAACGAGCCGCATTTTCAATTTTTTGCCAATGGAAAACTTTTAATAAACACAAGATACACACAAGGAGCTTTTCAATTAACAATTGATCATGTTAAGATTGATTTATTATCATCTGGTATTTTTTACTTGTAACATTAAAAGATATGAACAAGGAAAACTGGTTTATCTAAGATTAAATCTTGAAAATAGGAAACTTTTTCTTCCGTAAAGTTGCAACATTGTAAGTGCATAATTTCTTAATGAGACAGGAAGCGAATCATTCATTTATGTCAGAAAGAAATTTCAATTTACAACCATTTAAAATTTATTAAGAATACAGCCGTTCTCTGATGAACATTTTATCTAAATTCTTTAATGAACTGAATATTATTAAAAAGAATAGTATCGACGATAAAAAATGAAGGTTATGAAACAGAAGTCGTATAGCATCAGAAGATGTATTCAGAAGAATTATTTATTACGCACTCGTGTGGATGAAAGTTGCTTTATTCGGAACTTTTCAGGAAAATATGTGTTATTATTAATCCTGACATGCGATTTGCAATTTTTATCTGTATTTACGCAGGAAACACTAAATCCTATCCGGTTATCGCCTTGTCATAGGCAAGCGATGTACATATTTGTGTATCGACGTTCGATGGAGGATACGTATGTACGTGAAGCGCCTACAAGAAAAGCAATGGCGACACCGCGAAATGGCCTGAGCTGACATTAATTTATTTTGCACGGTCGACCAAACGTCATAAAACGCAATAAAATCTGCTACTTGCCGTTGCAGTTGGGGCGTAAAAGATCGAACGGTCGACACGACTTCAATAAGGAAAGACTACAGGAGAAAAAAAAGGCGAGGCGACGATTCGCCTTAGGCGATTCGATGGCCTCGCTTAAAAGCATCCGTTCAAGTCGCTCCAAATTCAGCGTTTTAATGGCACTAGTATTTGCAGGTGTTTCGAATTCTTGCTTCTTTCAGCAAATCCGAGAAATCCCAGAATGGAATTCTTACCAAAGTATCATCCAAAAGCGCGCGCTACATAATTTTTCTTCGGATATTTTTTTACGTCTTTAAAATTTGCATACGAATGACGAAGTACGTGATCTGTATACTGCCGAATTTTCAAAGAAAATCGTTAGGTGCATGAAAGTGGAAAATTTTGTTTTTTATGTCACTGCTCTCTAAATTTGAAACAGTAAAAATTGGAAGCCTAGAGACTGTCGGAAACAGTGAAAACAAATTTCACTGTTCCGACAGTAAGTATTACAGTTTTATCAGTACACTTCACTGACAAAACAGTAAAAAGTAACTGTGTGCCAGT
>CAJFCO010000044.1:2097707-2117000 GCA_904066015.1 Synergus gifuensis | reverse complement strand
CTGCGCCCGTTGTTAGTAACGGCCTAAGTCCAAAATTTCCACATGGGCTTTGCCTTAACGACTATACGACCCACGACACCCGGTTTTCATGAACGCGATAAAAAAAAAATTTCTCAATAAGAAAACCATTTAAGTGACGATGCAAGTCGCGAACTATGTGAGCATTATGCCCACTACTAATTCAATTAAAGCTGTGAAAGCAAAACTTTTTCTCACAACCCAGGGGAAAGCAGTCGGAACAAACTTGATATATTTTTATTACTAAAAGGCTTCACTCCTTATAAAAGACAGTCAGGATGAGCAAAACAACTTTCTCACGTGTATCTTTTTTTTCTATTTTGTAAGATTTAATTGAATGAGAATTTTAAAATCTATGTTGGATAATCATTTTTGTATCATCGTTTGGCACGCGTAACGTTGAGAATTGGCGAAAACATTGACCGATTTAACAAAGGAAGCGCAACAGGGAAGATTTTGTAAGGGCAACGACCGATGTGTGCCTTTGTGTGATTCGGCACGTGCTCCATTGTCAGAAATTGACGAAAGAACTGACAGGGACGGCAGCTGTCCCGCAGGAAAACAAAGTAGCTTCTAAGCCGATTCTCCCCATCATATATGAGGGGATAAAAGGGAGAGATGCACCGATCGACTGTGACGACCACTCTCTTTCTTTCTTTGTTAGCTACCTGCAACCCATTTCGGTGTTACACAAACGACGTTATTGTATTTTTTGTCTACCTTCATACACCAAATTTTTCTTTCGTATCCGACATTAGAGTTAGAGTTACTACCGGTTTTTCTCAAGAGAGATGTAACTCATGGGGTTAAAGTGTCAAAATTATTTCTCAACAGTTGCCTTCCCAACTGTATAATTGAGCCGTTAGACTAGAAGTTCAGACCATTACTTTCTGAAATAATTAACTTTGCAATTATGATAATACTAGCAATATTATTGGCGCGCGGGAAACATCGTATAGACATCTAATAATATTCAAATACAAAATGTTAAAGGATTTCATGGTATTTCAAGGAATTTTTGTGGAATTTCTAAGTATATGTATGAGAAATAATGTAATGGTATATTTTAAAGGCATGTGGTGATTACCATAAGAGCAAATTTAATTTTGCTAGCTTTAAGTTCACAATAATTTACCTCTCAGGATGGAAACCTCATCTTTATTTATCAACTATCAATTCACCTGAGGGCGTGGAGTTATCAAATTCTCGTCAGTGTTCAGAAGTAGGACTGTTGTCAAATACTGAAGACTCTTTTTTTTCGAGCCGATGTTCACACATCATTAGCCTTCGCCTCTATGCTTTGTTACTTTTCTTTTTTCTCGACGCGTGCTATTTTTTTTATCGCGGTAACTAGACCACCCTCGCTTCCCGGCTCATTATTGTCGTTGAATGAAAGAAGGGCGATCCTCTCTAACGACAGGACACAGTAACGATCTTGATCAGGTTCGACAGCTGCTAATGTGCGTCGATGAAGTCGATTGAACGAGCTTTTATAGCTCTGGGGAGTTCCGTTGGGATGGCAGGGGGTGGAGCGGAAACTACCGCTTGATTGCGTACGAATGTGACGCGATTTCAGGGGTTGTCAAGAAAAAGTCTTCGTTTAGCACAAAATGTTTTTAAAAAGGGCCTCCAAGGGCTCGACTTCCCTCCCATGTCAAAAGGTCAGCAACAAAGATACTTTTTGCTACATCTCTATTCAACAAGAATTCAGTTACAGAGTTTTGTCAAAGAGCTCATTTATTCGTCACAAACCTCCAAATCCCACAAAAAAGATTTTATCCGAATAATGGAGAATAACACAAAATATATTCCAAAATAGACAAATCATCCTACCCTTTTTCCATTATCAGGAAATAACTAATAAAATGCACCCTTACGAAAAAGGCCGTTTTTTTTCCTTTTCAGTAATGGGGATAAAATGACTCTCCATTTGCGCTAATATGTAACTATACAATCTGGGGTGCATTTTTATCCTAAGCTTTATTGATGATGTTAGTGTTTTTGACACGTTTTATAAAAAAAAAAAAAAAAAAATGAAAAACCTGGATCCCTAAAAGTTTCCAACGAAAAGATGTACACATTAACAACGATTTTAAAACACTCGGATGCCACGTAACACCTAAAGGCTGTCACGATTGGCGATTGCGCAACAAGATAAAGCCGGCTGAGATTCAAAGATCGACTCTGGCACGTCCACGGTTACAAACAACTTACATAATGCAGTGTATTTATCCATCGTGCAAGTTTACTACACAAACCTACCAACAACTTCTCACAACTCACTGATGGACAGTTAATGTACTTATACAATCCTATTTTGTTATGAGTATGTATTTGTGAGAACACGCTATGAATGCATTTTCCCGCGTTGGCGTTCACAAGTCGTAGGTCGCGCACAAAAACGCTACGTGGCCTCAGCATGTGTTTTTCCACGCATGCACAAGTATGTAACATGTGCATGAATATGAGGCCTGTGCATGCATACGAGGCCTGTGCATGCATATGTGAAATATACATAAATATGTCTCACACGCCTATATGACTGCGAGCGTATTCTTTAGCTGACTGGTTATATACCACGTCACACACGGATATGCAGAGACACGGGAATACACAAAGTAAGCTTTTATCGCACGCATACATCCGGGTGGAGGTGATGTTTGTGCGTTTTATACATTCCACAGAAACACACACACATTTCGAGTTGGTATAGGTTGGCGTGCTCGTGATTAAGCTAGCGTAAGAATAGAGCTAGTAATAGCTGTCAGGCGATATTATAACTAACCTAGCCTAACGTTACGCTGCTACAAGAGAGGTGACCCTGACGCTTACGACGCGGGCGATGACTGATTATTAATCCTACCACAAGTGCATACTTGTTTGTTGCATTGACGTCCCTGGAGTTTGACTATTTGTTCAATAATATAATTCTGTGATACATAAAGTAAATTCAAGTCTTTAAAGATTCTTTAACAGATTCATTGTCAAACATGATGTCTTCAATACTTGAATAAAGTGCACTCAACTTAAAATACCTACTCAAACTCATACTCATAGATCAACCTTCAATTCTGCGCTTCTTGTTATGCCAATAATTGACAAACGATAAACACTCAGAACTTTGTTCTTTTTTTCTATTTTTATAGCTTGTGCAGTTTTATAAAATAACCTTCCCTTGGGAGCTGAAATAGTCGCTAATACTCTTCACAGAATTGAATATTCATAGTTGAAAGTTATATTTTTTAACGTAATTTTGAAATATTTAGACACCTGAAAATTCTAATTTCACGACGGCGAGGTCTTCGACTCTAGGAAGTGTTGCAGGTCATGTATAAAACACGGGCGAGAGTACCGGACCGAGCTTCGTAATTTTACACGTTCTAATGTCAGTGGCCCTGAGTTATTTTGGGGAAACTTCCCGTTCAGCTGAGCCCACCCACTATAGAAAAGCATTTATCTCTTTCCTTCCGACTAAGCGGCGTTTCGTCGAATGCATTCGAGTCGGTTTAGACTTAGATTTCAGTCGCACCACTAACTCTCAGCGACTAACTGCAAATCTGGCATCTAATGTACTCGATGTCGGAAATGCGATTATTATAAGAAAATACTTTACTTCACTAAATTGTAAATGTCATTTAAAGATTTTTTAATGAACTACAGAGGAATTTAAAATAGTTTCAAGATTTTCAAGTAATTACTGCTTATGCAAAGCTTGAAAGTCTAAAAGGGTAAGTTTTTCGAGTAATAAAATCTGAAATAAAGAAAAATAAAGAGGCGACAGATTTAAGGTTTCCAGAAACTTTTAAATCCCAAGCTGAGTGTAGGTGAAAAAAGAGGGCGAGTTGTAAAGTGTTCGCATAATGCCAGCACACTGGACACTGAGGTTAAAATAAATTTTACTAAGTATGTACGTTGAGAAGTTTTAATAGGCGCTTTTTATCCACAGTCTTAATTCAACAAGATTTACGATAGGAGCGTTTTTTGAATCACTAAATAGATCAAGATTTATAACCAAATTGAGTCTAGAAAGAAGATAAGAATTTTTGAGACGATGAATTTTGTCAAATTTCAAAGAAAATTCGAAATAAAGAATCAAATCAAAATATTATAAAAAAATCAAAAATCTTACATCAAATCAAAGTTAGCACATGATTAGGAGACAGGGGATTCCTCTGAGGTGAATGTGCTCATGACTCATTCGCGGTTAACTGACCAAAGACTTGCACAACCTCGCAAAGAGCGAGTGAGAGAGTATTGCACTATCCAAAATACCCTAGAGCAAACATTTATTTCGGTACTAATTCTAGAGTCGAAAATAGAAACTCTTAGACACAAATTATATATACACTAAACTTAAATTTACTTAAAAGTCATCCATTTTAAATGGTAAAAATAAATAATGATTTTCATTTAGAACTTAGAGATATTGTCTCTTTTATTTCTAAAAGTGACAAAACACCTCAATTACCAAAAGTTAGTCCTTTGGGAAAATCTGAATAGAAGGCTGATGATACGCTCGGGACCTGTTTAGAATTAACTACCCTTCCGCAGCCATCGTTTTTCAACCACGACTCCCACAGATTCGTCCCTTACTTATCCGAACCGGTTTTCCGCTACATTTTCACGCATGAAAACTCGTGCCAGTTTTTCATCCCCAAGAAAAACGACGAGACTTCTAAGTATTTCAAATTTTTTTCCTGTTGTCACAAACTCTTTCTAACAATGAACGAAAACGCCCCTTCATATCAAACGGACTGAAAGAATGTTATTTAAATACCAGGGAATAATAAAAATTCGATGTTATCAGAATATTTTGAAACTTCAATATACGGAAAAGTTCCTCGTAAATTGTATTATTGGACATCGGCTGATATATTCCCGCTTATTTCTTGGAATTATTCCGAATCGAGAGATAAGAAAGAGAATAAATCACACGAAAACAAATTCTTGTTTTTATAAAGATACATTTTTCTACAAATAGGAGACTTTGCATCTTCGCCAACAAGAAGAATTGAAATTCTTTCCAAGGTTTGAAGACGAGGAAAGTATATTTTTCCATAAAAAAGAGATTACTACATTTTAACACACCCCGGGGGATTTTGAAGAATTAAGGAGGAGCTATACGTCGAGAACGACAAATTTACCAGCACGATTTTCTCATCCGCTTTCGATAACCCATATCGAGGATTACTAAACGCAATTACTTAGCGTTGTAAGACATTGTGCTTCGTCCTCCTGTCTGCATATAAAGTAACTTATTCCCCAAGGAACAAAGAGGAAGGAGTAAAATGGGGGATGGAAGTCATCCTCAATTCGTAACGGAGCAACCCTTCTTCGCATAAAAGGACTTTGCTCACAATTTCGAGTAACATCTCAGCCGTTATCAGGGATTATGATTACTGTCGCTATGAAATAAATTTAAATCATATTTTTTTGACTAGAACACTTTAAACACAACTACCCTCTAAATATGAATTAGTAAGTCAGGGAGTCTACTAAATCTTGTCCTCTAAATTCCCAGAAAATTCCTGTATTTTCCCCTTTTATAAACATAGGGTTCCTCACGATAGAATCATTAATTTGATCCAATGAAATATGTTTTAATTTTTTAAAAATAATTTTTAAGAATTTCAATTTTAAGTAAGAAACAAGTAGCGCAGTTGAGTTGCAAAGAACAAGTAAAAAATTAATTAATATCAGTCATTACATTATATTTAATAGAATTTAAAGGATTCAAAAATGTTTTTCATATTTTCAAATTACTTGAAAGTCATGAAACTCCTTTGAATTCTTTCGAAACCCTTAAAAATATATCTTGAAACTCTTGAATTCAAGTACTTCATAATTTTGCATATTTATATAAAATAAATGAAAAAAGTAGATGTGAACGCATTGTATTTCGCAAAAAAAAAAATGAGACTCAGTGAAAGTATTTTAATATGGCAGAGGATCGTCTTGCTTGGTTCTATAAAAAAGTTTAATATACTCGCAGCGGTGTCCATTCCGCGGTCGGGTTTTCAGTTCCGCGACTGGTTGAGAATAAGAAGGTACAGGAACCTTAAAAACTTTTCGAAGACGGCAATAAGCCAGAGCGATGATCCTGCTGAAGATGCCTATAAATCTTCATTGTATTATTCTCCGGTTGTACGTAGAATATAGAAGAGCAAGGATCTAAAGTTATATATATCTTGCAAATCTACACTGACAAGGTCGGGATCTTTTGATCGCCTTTCTGGCGGATAAGGTCTCCTGATTCCTGAGACTAATCCTACTTAATATTTAAAGACATATTCTTGTCCAAGCAATTTTTATCAATATTTCTATTCAGAAAGATGGCCTCATTTTATTAAATATGTGTAAGAACTGAATTAAATGTTGAAATTAAAAAAGAAACGAAGAATAGTGAGATTTTTTTCGTTATTTCGGCCATTCTTCCTCGCTAAGGATCAAATGTTTGTTTCGTCAGATCGTAACTAGACTCCCAAGAGGCAGATACCAAAGTCTCGCAAATCGCCCCCTCCAGAAATAGACTTTACTTATTTACTTTATTTTGCATTCACCCTCGAAAAGATGCTCTTTAAAAAATACTATAAATTACTAAAATTAAAAATTGGGAGAAATCTGTAGACAATCTTCACCCTATATCGGGAAACGTGACCAATTGCGTAAATGTAGTTCTCGCGACAAAGGAAGAGAATAAAAACTGACTCATCTTGAATCTCGTACTATGAGCAAGAAGGAAAATTATCGCGCCCCATAGAAAGTTTGCTCTTCGTTTGCTGGCGGGTTTGTGAAAATCTAGCTTGATGAGCTCTTGAAGATTAGGTTCGCCTTGTGTTTGGGGAGCTGATTATCCGGCCCTTTGACATTAGGTACTCTCTTGCCTTGCGCAAGCACGTCGCGAATGATGAGATTATACGAAATCATAAGGTGCAAAAGATCGGCTTTTTCTAAGAATTTTCTGTCAAAAAAAAAAAAGATTTCTACATACAATTCAGATGTGAGATAGTTAATGAACTTGTGTCAAAGGAAAATCCTGTTTACTAAATTAATTTCTCGTCCAAATCAAAAGTAGAAGGCATGAATCGATTTGAGAAACATTGGGCGCCTCTTTACAAACTCAGAAAGGCTTTTAAGCTTTAAATATCCGAGTCGGGTATTTCATTATCCTTAAAAGGTGATGCAACATTCCGAAAATGGAATAAGGAAAGCAACTGGGGTTTCCATTCCCTTAGAAAGTCACAAGAGACGGGATCAAAGAGAAGTTCATTCCATTTCGCGAGTGAGTGAGGAGATGGTGGAAAGCCAGACGTAATCTTCGAGCTTCCCTCATCGTCATCGAACCCTCGAACAAGAGCCATCAACCAGACATCATGTTGCTTGCGAGCTCATACATCAAGTTAAGGCTAGGTTGACGTCTTGGTGAACAGTTCAACACTGGCTTACACCCTATCTCTAGGTACATGCCAGTAACAACCCGAGACAGCCTTTGACACGATATCAGGATACAATGCCTTCCGGTTCTACAACCTCTAAAGTCAAGGAGTGAAAGTAAGAGCCAGGCACAACACCCTGGCGGCGATTGAGGTATTGTGCCCTAATCACACTATTGTCTGTTTCTCGACGTTTGTTCTCGACATTGGAAAACGCGAGTCTATGACTTCAAACCGGGAGAAAAGCTCAACACACTGATGGGGATGAAAAAGAGTCATCAATCAACGATTAGAGTCAATTCTCTGTGTGTTCAAAGGGGCTGAGTACTTTTATGAAGGTGTTTGACATTTATTGAAGAGTTTATTTGATTATAATGAATCGCACATTTGTGTATTCAAATGATCCCAACCTATTAATTATATTACAAGATATCTTAAAGGATTATTATTTATTTTTCTCATCTTTTTGTCGTAAAGTTTATTTGCTTTATTAAAAATGAATTGATTCGGAAATGGTCCTATTTGCAGCCTCAGTCTAACTTACTCTGCAGATTATTGTCCTTGAATGAATGAAGTTTGCGCTGCTTTGCAACGACAGTAAGGAAAACACAATCTTAACTCGTCTTAACAGCCATTAGATGGAACGACCAATTTGTCTCTACTTCTCCCAACGAAACTTTGGTCATTAGGAGGCAGGCCCGATCGCCAAAGTAATAGTAGTGGTTCGAAGATTATGCTCAGGCACGTTATTTACGATACTCCTGATAGCGAATAAGGAAACTGGGGTAGAAGTACCGTAATTTTCAATTAAAAACAATTACCCACAAACGTGACTATTCCTAATAGTAAAGCTCTTGTTATCGGCTTCCGAGAACCTATCAATATCTTGGATTTTGATAGAAATAGGTTGGGCCAAAATTGCCCAAACAGAAAATCCTTAACCCCTTTCAGACTAATTGAAATTTATTTTAGGTAATAATAATTTGGGAAAGAGGTCCGTATTTTAAATTTTTTTCGAAAATTTCTCCTCTGGGGATGGTTTTATCTCTACAGTCTCGTGAATTCACAGCCGCTCATCATCGCTCTTTGAAATATAATTTAAACTCGAGCAAACTGTCGTTAATAACTCCAACGTATTTTCGAGGTGAACTCAGAGAGGTCAAGGACACTCAATGTTAGGGTTGAAGGGCTTTGCGAAGAATTTTGCTTGTCATCCTGTCTGCTGCCTAGTCATCACACCAGTCTCAATCAAATCGATTGATTATAAGAAGTTTGCTCATTCTATTTCTCAGTGGAAATCTATCTTTGGACAAATTTATTCGAATCGTAGTATCTTACAATAACAAAATTCATCATAGCCTTTTGGAAACTAATGACTCTTTTGTAGAAGAGTAGCTAGATTTGCAAACTTAAACCCTCCAGTGGATATATAACACCCTTGTGACATTAACGTGACCCTCGCACTTTAGACGTTGAATATCAACGAGTTCGAAATTCTATGATTATTTGACACTCCCGAAATGTCAAGCCAAACATTCTACAACTACAATTATCAGCAATAATTGTACAGAAAATTGCAAATGACTTTGTTGACAAGATTTTCTTTCTTCGTTTCAAGGCCTGAAGAATCTTATTTAATTTTACGTTTAAAATTTGCATTTTAAATGACCACTGAAGCTCGGCGTAACTAATGATTCATTAATGTCTACAATTTCCACAAAACGCCTACGCGAACACACAATGTAACATTAGTTTTATCATGGTGATAAACATGACAAATACATTAGAACAAGAAGGCAGAGTGGATACGAATAGATAGATTCAATTTTATTGCTTTTATCGCGTGTGATAAAAATGAAACAATATATCTGCGTAGATTGTAGACTGTCTTCTCAGCTTATTATAAGACCTCGTTGACACAATTTCCATGATCTGCTAATTTATTGCAGACAGTATTTCGCACCCCTTTACAAGAATTAAATAATATATTGAGTAACTTGTGAAAGTTATCAAAGTTTTGGAAGTTTATTAAGTAAAGGTGGCGTGACGAAGGGGAAGATTGTCAGTAGTCGTCACTGACTATTTCCTATGTCCCTGCACTTAGGAAGCCCACCGTAACGTATTTAACTAAAGTGACTGAGAATTAAAGCCGAGGGAGAACAAACAGAACAGCGATTTTGTGCGAATAATACTTGGCTTTAAGAATCTAACGTGTTCAGTTCTAGGCAGAAAGTTTATCTGGTATTTGCAAATAAAAATTGTTTTGGTTGCGTTCCAATTTGGGGTACCTTTTAAGTTTGAATTTTCTTTAAATTAGAGTGCCTATAACATCTGGACGCCTTCCAAATTTTGATATACATTTCACGCTTATGTGTCTTTACTTGTATTTCTAGTTTGCATACTTTGAAAAGAAAACATTTTCATTTAAAATCCTGTCTAAATTCAAACTCTTATTTACTTTTCACTTCTCCCATATTTAATTTTCCAACATAAACAGTAAACAATGTTAAATAGGGTTGTTTTACATAGAAAAGAGGGATTTCGAGATGGTAGGAAAGTACAAGAATGACCCTATCAGATTCCAATGGTCGTAGTATTGCTCCTATTGTCATTTCCGTTTTGGCACCCCTTGCAAGTTGGAACAAGACCGACACGTGCCCTTATCCATAAGACTTCCACAGCCATCGAGACTGGATTCAGCTCAGCTCTTTTTCTCGGAATCCAATCTCAATTTCCCAAGAGTAACCGGGGACTACCAACTACCAAAAGACTATCTTATTCCATTTGGGCGAATGTGGGGCTTATATGAGCGCGTCATGCTCTTTATTAAAGTTCGACTATGTTCCTTCTAGGCAACTTTCTTTGTATGCACCTTTTTCCCAGTTTTCCGGAAGGCGGAGCTTTTCCAATATCAAGAACAAAGTCATTCCAGACTTCTCAATGCATATTTCATGCCCCTGAACATAATAAGATTTTAACGAACCTGACGACGCAGGAGGTGATAAAAATTTCAAAGTGTCGATCTCCTCCTTTTTTGGTTTAACATCTTTAAGCTTTGTATATCTTATGGTTTTTTAATGAGAGGATTTTAAATTAAAAGTCCATACCACACTTTAAAGAAATTTTAAATTGTATTTCGAAATTCAACTTTAAATCCTGGAGTTACTTCCATTCCTGGTTGTTATTTTCGGTTTGTTTTCCCGGTTAATAGACACTCTGTTTCAAGTTTTAAGGTGTTCAAAAGTAGATCTGTGAATAGGAATAATTGTGGTGTGGAATTTGGCTCAGTTGATAGCGTACTTGAGTTATGTTACTACAAAGTCATTTGTAACAATGAAGTATTGTATGGAAAAGAATTGAACCCAAGATTTCTGACAGAAGCATACATTCTTGGACCCAGAAAAAGATTACTGACCACCTCAGGGGGATTCTCGCTACATCTGAGGGGTTCTCACCCCAAATACTGTACACTGATCTCAGACGACATAGGAAAATCGCTTCCTTGATAGGTTGAGCTTCTCGCCTTGACTTTTATTTCGTATAGGTTCTTGGAGTCGTTATATAAATTAGCAACCTTAATTCAACTCGGTCTGCTTTAAGTCTGCACAAAGATGGGAATCAATGGCGCAGCTGACGAGTTTTTAGTTGCGCAAGCGCGCAGACAATTCTATCGACCGTTCGCTCACCGGTGCAGCACAGACACGGTCTACCCCTTCCTTCAACCCCTGCGAGATCCGATATGAGCGGGTAGATTGTCTGACTGGGTAGGTGGGTTGGTTGATTGAACCGGTGGCGCTGCACCGGGACGGCCTTGACTCGTCACTACTTTCCCTGATAAACTACGCTAGACTCCCGGGCGGCACTCGAAAGACCAGCTCTCTACCCTTTTTCTTTCTCTGCATGCCGCGCTTTCTTTCCTTTCTCTTCCGGGGTGTTTCAAGGAACTTAAAAGTTGTGAATTTTTTTTTTTGTTCTACAATTTTCACACCAGCAAGAGGTGTAAACTAGATTGACTCCTACCTAGAATTTGTGTACTTAAAATGGATCCCTTTAATGTTTAAAAATAAATTTTTATTCTTGTCATGTTTCTTGCAAAGATTGGGAACTTTAGACTAATTCTTTGTGCCAGAAAGAGGCAGATAAAATAAGCAGTGGGATGGGGTTGGAGGTGAAGAAACGTCTAGGAAAGGGAAAGAAGGAGAGACGAAGGCTGGATTATGATGAAGTACCTGGGTGAGACAGAGTCTTTGAACTTGGCGAAGCTTCGGATAAGGGCGGAAAGCCTTTTACCATCGACTTGCCTTTCAGGGTCTCTGAGTCTACCTTCAAAACTATATGGGAACGGAATTTAAGATCGCGGTGGAAGTCAAATCAAAAGAGGTGGGTTAAATCAGGGACAAGGTCAACGAAAACTTATCCACGAACAAGGATGACAGTTTTCAACCCCTGTTTTTTTTTCTCGTCCTTTCAATCGTTCTCTGCAAAGTTTCGAATGACTTTGATACCACTTATTATTAAGTTTAGAACCCTCTTTGCTTTTTCAAGACAGTATCCACCTCGGTCATTTCCTTCCATTAAAAAGATTTTTTAGAGAATTTCAGAAAAGGGAGGCTTAGACTTAATTGTTTATGTAGCGTAACTTTTAATTATAAAACAATGCCTTATGGGCTACAATGGTTGATAAAAATATATGGCTTGACACACAGTAGGCTTCGGTACAAAGGTATTATGAAATATGTTTCAATACGCGGTCAAGTGATCTCGTCTTGAGGCAATCGTGTCCTGCAGACGACTGATCCCGTTGCTAGTTGACATGAGCGATGTCGGCCTCATATGTCGGGATCCTTTTGTCTTAGGACCATGGTCTGTTGATTGGCGCCTTTAGGAAATGTTTATATAAACAGTGTTTATATAAACATTTTGGAAGGCAAAGGCGATATCCTAAGCGATAAGAGGTCCGGTGGGTGGCCACAGAATACGCTCGTGGCACATGGCAACAAGAAGGGAATATTCCTCTTCATTTACATTAATACTTTTTAATACTAGAATGTTTTTGAGAATAATTTTTACCTACTCTAACTTAAACAAATTTTCTCTTAAAAAGAATCGAGAAAAGAATCCTATAATAAAGACTGCTGAGAATTACAATTTCCTAATCGTAAAATGTTTTCAAGTTCGTCCAGCAGCAAAAACTGATTATTTCAATCATGAATCAATAAACCTTATTCTTTTCCAAGAAAAAGAGGAAAACAATCTCTCCTAAACCAAACTTTGTCTGATAGCAAGACACCATGATCTTGACGATTCGACGTGTAAAAATAGTAACCAAAAAAAGATGATGAAAAATGGGTGTGTGGATACATGAGTGGCTCGACTGGTTTACGACCGAAAGAAAGAAAGAAGGCCTGGCAAATACGAGGAAGAATGAGAGAAGTAGCCTTGTGTATACTTTTGAGGCTTCAGGCGATGGTAAAACTTCTGAGAATGGTCCATCTCAGGAGTTGGAGCAAATAATAAAAAGGAGGCTGACACACTTCTTGCCCGAAGCGACAACCGGCGACAGATTCGTTGAGATTCGTTTTTGTCCTGCTTCTTACGCCATTCTTGATCGAATGAACGCGACAAAGAATTTTCGTCCATGTTCGTCTACAAATGAGATACTGGATAGGCTTAGGGTGCAAAAAGCTTCAAGAAAGCACGAATAAATGAGCAAGCCCAAAGCACCAAAGTAAGCCTCAAGGAGAGAGTGAATCAACGTCTTTTACAAGTTGGAGTGTCATATTTTTGCAAGCTTAGGGAGACCCATGATTTGTCGCGAACATCTAGCTTCGAATTTGATGCAGTCCTTCAAAATTTTTTCTTCTTAACCTAAACTCCCACTAGGTTATTTGTTTCAGATTTCAAAGAACTAAAGGATTCTACGAAATATCTAACGAATTTGAAAGATTATAAAAATTAAATTTCATATTTCTCGGGGGGATTTCAAGAAGAACAAATTTTAAGTTAAGTCCAAGAATAGTAACAAGCTAATCGCGGGCATATATTTTTCTTAATTACGTAATAAATTAATCCCAATCGAGGGAATGAGAGTCGATAAAATCAGTATTTAAACTCGATAAATATTTTTCGTGTCATTGTATTTAGTGACGGTAAGATAATTAAGCATAAATTGGCGCTAAGTGATTCTTTAGACAGCGCAGTTGAAAGATTCTATTTATTCATAATTTTTATTACCGATCCTTATCATGTATATCGTTCGATCGTGACGCAAGGCTTGAGGCAAAATATGAATTTACGTTTGTTTCTTGACTCTGAATCGATTACAGGAATTATAAACTGATTTACGCGAGATGGATACGCCTTAGATAAAAGATAGCTAGGATAATGCGTGTATGCGAAGTAAAGAAGATAATTCCCACCTACTTTACCAGGAGAGTTGAAATCTGTGAATCTTTCCTTTCATATAGAAGCTTAGCGAAAATTGTATAAGAAAATAGGATGCACAAATTTGATCATTGAAACGTTCCCAAGCACAAATCACTGACTACGAGCGCTTAAAAGAGAACATTGATCAAGATTCAAGGTCGCAATCGATTATATAATACCTGAGAGAGTTCCAGAGGCAAATTTGGACGTTTGTACCTGCGGCAAGCACTAGCGGAATATATATGGACCGAAATAATAGCCTAATAAATCTCGTGGCCTTTCTCTCTCCACGTCTGTCGTTTTTTGAGAGGTTTGCTGTGCTCTACGCCCTTGGGAAAGGGATAAGGCGATTCATCGCAAGGCAAGAAGCAAATCACCGCAATGTAGCATCTCGTATTCCAACTATTTCTATCGAGGCTCCCCCAATTTCGTGGTCGTCATGAGTATAAGAGAAGAGAAAAGAAAAGAGTTTATACATGAAGGCAAGACAAAGGCGATGAAAAAAAGGTCAGAATTAAATCTTAAACAAGAATTTCCCCTCGAAATAGTTTTTTACCCAGTTCACTTTTCGTAATAATTACAAGGAATCCCAATAATCAAGCGTTGAGTAACATATCGCTTAATTGAGTAATAATTTTGTCCATACATATAGATATATTTCAGCTTTTTTCTTAAAAATAAGTAAATTTCACTGCACTCTTTGAAATCAGGACTACACACCAGTTTAGGCCTTGGCCGGAAAAGCTTAAAAATTTTTAACTGTTCCAAGTCAATTTAATCCCATTTAATTTAATTTAATTTAATTCTAACGTTTCAACTGTAATTTTCGCTTAAATTTCTCATAAAAAGAAACGGAAATTCGTTAAATGCAGGGAGTTATCTTTCAGTTAATTGCTGGATAATAATTGGCATACCTCGAATAATTATGTGTTGGAATAATAAATTGGAAGCACCTGGCAATGAAAATCAGTCGAGTGAGCAGTGTTGAGTTATCTTGGATTTCTTACAGAAAGAGCGAATAATCATTAACATAATCTTTGAAAATAATTGCTAAATAGTTTTACAATTCTGTAAATTTTAAAAATGGTATACTTTTGATTTAACTGAATCTGATAAACATACATTAAAATACAGAAATAAGTGATTTATCACATTCACCCTGTTGCACACTTTTCTGACAATGAGGGATGCAAGAGAGGCAATTTATTTGACAGGAATAAAAATTAACTCGCGCGTGAACTCAATAGAATATTTTCATTCATCCAAATCGATTTGTGCCATTGACATTCGTTTAAAGTGAATTTTCAGAAACCGCGAAAATTTTAGTCCCCTGTGTAATGGTGGGAACGAATCCCCTTTTCATGGTGGGAAACGTTTCCCCCAATAGGTCGTCTATTGACATATGACAAAGCATCTTTCTCGCAAAAAAAATCCGTAAAAGCAAATTTTACTTTACAAATATTATTCAAATTAAGATTAAAATTAAAAAAAATATTTATTGGAAAATTTTTTAATTTTCAGAAATACCTATACTATATGACTAAAATAATATATACTTAATAAATAAATAACAATAAACTATCTCGGTGGCAGAAAATATAGTAAAATTGATATTCAAATGGAAAAGAGAAAATGCAAAAGCCGAAAAAAGGTAGAGAGAGGGAGGGGAATCATCATTATCGGTTAACCTTTACGCACCCAGAAAAAGTATACATACAATGTTATGTGTAGCCGCGATACACGATAAATAACGCGAACCCGGCGCATTTTATGAAACTTGCTGAGGGAGAAAGTACATACTTCGATATATGTATAAATTCATGTATACCTAACAACGAGGAAGGTGAGCATGCGTTCTCCGTATATCTATGCGAATATCCTATTTCCATAACGGGATTTTATTTCCATTTTCCCGCGTGCATTCGAGAGGATCGAAAAAAACCGGTAGACGAGCGCCAGAAGGGGCTCGAGAAAATGTAAGATTTATAACTCTGCGACGTCGCCGGCATCGACAACGATGCCTCGATAAGTTAATCCGGTTCTCTGGCTAAAGTTCAGTTCAAGGAAACTTGCTGACGAACGTCAACTTTATACTCAATCTAAGAAAATGTCAAACTTGTATATAAGAACTTAAGATGTTCCTTCAAAGCACTCTTTTTTTATTATTTTAATTATTTAGATGTAAGAGAAGGGTGATTCGTTATTTCTTATCAACTTATCAAGGATTGCGCACCCCAGTCACACCTCTCATTTCTTTTTTGGTCCTGGGGTATTTACAGCACATTTCCTGCAGTAGATTTCTTTACTGAAGATCGTGGCTGATAGTGATAGTGTTTTTAGTACTTAGCCTATCCATAATCTACCCCGCAACTTCAAGTCGACATATCTTACCAAACGTCCCGCGAATTTCAATCTTCCGCGTATCTCGCTCGAAAAGATCGTAGAGATCCCCCTTGATTTGAAAATATATATTAGAGACTAAGACACACCCCCTGCCGGAAAGTAGGCTCGATTAAGAACTGCACAACCGAGTGGTGAGATTTGATCTTCTTAAGAAATGGCCCTCGATAATTTAATTTAGCTTTTAAATATACTAGGATGTGCTTTTTTCAATTTCTGTTTATGATAATTTTCAACAATTTTATTTTAAAATACCTTTAACCACAGGATTTCAAGGGATTTCAAAAAATTTCGGAAGATTTTCGGAGATTTAATATATTTTAAAGAATTTAAAAATAACGGTTAAACACATATAAAGAGAAAAAAAAAAAGAAAAAACTATCCACGCTGAACTTTCGCGACAAAGAAAAAGCGAGAGACCGGAAAATAAGGAGCTCAGAAGAACGAAGGAGAAAAAGTCGAGAGCCGTCAGACCACGTCTCGAGTGCCCAACCCGAAACGAAAAGTGTACGACGTTCGCCATTATTCTGTCCAGTCTGCTACTTTCCGGCGATCTGACGCTTACGACCCTTTCCTTTTTTTATTCTCAGTCAATGTTTTTGCAATGCTTTTTTTCACACCTGAAAGAATTCTCCCAAAAAAGGTTGACATTTCGACATTTGTCTCGAATTATAACGCGCTCTGCTTTATTGTTTTCCCTCTTTCGCCTTTCTCTAGATGCATTCACCCCATCAATTTGTCAATTTATCAACGAGTCTGCGAAACGGGAAAAGGAGATTACGAACCATCAATTACATTTTATGCGTTATTTATCACTGAAATCATTCATTGTCAAAAATCCGTGAAAATGGATCATACAATGATATCAAAACCGGATGTCTACTAATTTTTGCCCAACAAATTGTCGGACAATTTCCAAATATTACCCGATTATAAATTACATAGGTACAACATTTATTTGAATGCTAATATACTACAAATTTTTGTACTGATGTAATGTTGAAGAATTTTAACATATGGAAAATGTTTCGAATCTCGGATTGATATTAAAAATGAAAAGGGTTAGTGGCTCGTTTTCTGATCAATGAGACTTTCGCGGAAAAGAGTGAGTCGCGCAAAACATGTTCCATTCGTCATTTGGTAAAAGACGTTAATTGTCAGACTCGGAAGTAACTAACCCAAGTCGCGTGTCTCGAGTGTTGATCGTAATCAACCACCTACGCTCAAACTTTCTTTCCCTTTCCACGCACTGCAGAATATCGCCTGAGTTCTTAAAAATACATGCGGTTGATCGGTTTGCACGTGTCAACCATCCATCACTATGAGACAACCAATAGTGAACCATGATTTCTTTACAGTATACGAAGGATGAATATGTATCGGTAGAAAGTTGTCTTTTTCTGCATGTAATCAGCAAAAGTGACCCTATTTGGCAAATGCATAATTACTTTGATTTACGACCGCTAAAATTAATTGGAAATCGGTCATTTTATTACTGGAATAAAGTCCAATAATGAATTTAAAGATTTTCAAGAGGTTTCACAATTTAAGTAATTCTGCAGAATTTTCAAAATAATTCAAAAGAGTTTCAACATTTTCAAGTAATTTCAAAAAATGAAAAATGTTTCTGAATTCTCTAAAATCTGCTAAATCTCTTGAAATCTATATTTAATTAAATCTTTTGCAATCACTTCATAATAAACATAAATTATTGACAAAGACACGGGTATAATCACATATTCTTGTCATATAAACTGAAGTAATTATGATTATTCTAATCAGTGGTCTCTCGCTTTAATTTTCCACTCTTCCACACAAAAAGTAGAAGATTAATCACCCTGGGATTTTTTTGCTGAGATATAAGGAATTTGAAGGGGAGATTTTTCTCGTTTTAGGCAGTATAGAAACCAAGGAGACTCAGGGTAAGCTTGTATCGACCGGGTTGAGGTTGGTCGGGGTTGAAGGGAACTCCGACTCTTATCCCAGTTCAGGGATGAATTTCAAGGTCGGTCCAGCCACCCACTCGTCGACAGTTCATTCGACGCCAAGCAACAACCCTGTCTAGTATACAGAAAAGTGGGGCTGTCGATTTTCTTATCTTGACTCTAATCCATCCTAACTCACATAAAACAAAGCTGGATCAATAGTATACTAACTATTATACTACTCTAAATAATTACATGTGTAATTAGATAGAGTAGTTAATTACACATTTAAACTGAAATATAAATAAGTTGCCAATTTTTCCTATTTTCAATTTTATTTCGCAACTCAAATTTAAATTAGTAATAAAAAAGAGAAATTATTTTAAATTTGATATATTTTCAACATGATTCAATTAAAATAGTGAGCGTTGCTCTCGCGAGAGTGTAAATGCCGTTTAACGTAGATTATGTAACAGGAAGGTGAACGTTTAAGCTAATGATGTTTAATACAAAGCTTCATTGTAGGCGTTAAAGAACAGTAGAAGGGTAAAATATTAATTTGCAGGAAAGTTGAATGATCGGAGAGAGTAACTTAATCGCTTCAAGACTATTCAACGAGAATAACATTTACAAGTCGCAACCTACTCAGCACACATTTATAAATTAATTGAATATTAAAATGGCATGCATTCTTAATTCAAATTCACTTCCAGATTTAATAAGAAACTTGATGAACTTGAAATAAATTGCGAAACAATTGTTTCAAGAATTAGATTAGATTTATTGAATCTTTGGTGCTACAGAGCAGAAATTGTTTCATTTAACAAAATTTCAAAGAATTTTAAAATTTTGTCCTGACTCTGCTGATGACTGACTTTTAAAAAATGCCACTACTTCTATTTTCCGGTGTATTTTCTGAGTTCTAACAAATGTAAAAGCATCTAGATAGAAAGGGAGAAATAATCGCATACTTATAGCATAGAATCATGTTATGGTGTGGAGATTGTGGCGGAACACGAGCGCAATAAATTCCACATGGTGTTTTCTATTAGCTCCAAGCGGTCTAAGTCCTGTACTCTCTAGTACATCAG
>CAJFCO010000044.1:2071135-2097307 GCA_904066015.1 Synergus gifuensis | reverse complement strand
GTGGCTTTTAGGTGACTTAATTTTAGGTGAAATGAAATTTATGTCAATTGAAATTTGGGGAATAATAATCATGCGCCTCTTAAGGTTTTCAAAGTTGAAAAATTTCTTATTTTCTTATTCTTTTACACGGAATCATTTAAATTCCACTCTCTTTTAGAGTTATTTCTGTTCAAAGAAGGTATTCCAAACCTTCAATTTAAGTCACTTCTTTTGCCTCGAGTGCCCTGATACATATTAAGAGAGCACCAAGGCAATTTTCGTGGAAAAGTAGAAAAAAAATGTGAAATGTCTCGTATTTTTCAAACCCTACATTGTCGACGTGACGTGGTATCGGAACGTAAAAAAGCAGCCTTGATTTCCAATTCACGGCGTCGATCTTTGCTTCAAAGCGCTCAGCGTTGGCACAGGGGCTGCATCGTTATTCAGCACGCAAAAGGCAACCCTTGCATTTTGTAATTCGCATCGCGAATAGGGTCCACGAGCCCAACCGAGAGACCAACCCTTCCAGAGAGTGCGTATACTCTATAGTGTACTCACCCACGTTGCCATGCAGGGAACTCAAAGGGTAGGAATTCACAAGGGTTGAAAAGAGAAAACCAAGCGCTCTCCCTACTTCCCACACGCTCGATATGCATGAATATCGACTAACTCTATATTGAATGTCGAAAAACGAATCTCGAATATCCCCTCTCGCTTTTAATTAAAATACGGGAATTAAATTTACACAGACGGAAACTCGCTTATTAACGCGCGAGAATAATTTAATACGATTTGCAAATTAGATAAGCAAGTCTCTCGTTATTCGAATTGACAGAGCATTGAAATTGAATTTGATAATAAAAGTTTCATAAAAATATCAGTCATTTTCAAAAGTTACTGAAATTTTTATAAAAAATTAAGGTTTGACGAATTTTTTCAATCTCTTCTTGAAAAATTGAAAAAAAAAACTTCTCGTCCTGGGCTCATTTTAAGCGGAACTTTGATAGCTTTTAATAACGTATTTAGAAGAAAAAAATTTATCTTTGACGTATGTAATTAAATTTAAGAAAACTTAAATGATTATCAAACAACATGTGGTGCCATAATTCTGACCGGTAGTGTAATTAAAGTTTGTTCAAACAATAGGAATTTGACTAAACCTTGGAGTTTGAAATATTCAAGGGAACAGCACGAAACTATATATGTATATATAGAGAGAGAGAGACTAAGTACACTCGATGCAGAGTAGTAACTACATGGGGTTAAGTATTGATTTTCCCTTATTTAGGGTAGAACGTCAGTATTACGTTTCCATACGCAAAATACCTTCTGCTCAGAAATATTCGCCCTTTTTCCAATTATATTCATAAAAAAAAACGAGTAATCAACTTATATAAATAACCTTTTTCTCTATTCTAAGAATTTTTATTCCTCATTTTTTTTTAATTTCTTTTTATACATTCCAACCACCACAAGATGAGTGAGTTACGAGCACTCGAAGCTTCTCTGATATAAAATTGAGTCATGGAAAATGATGTAACAGATTTAAAAAGTCATAAAATCATAACCACAAAAATAGATTCAATTTCTATTTAAATTTACTTCTCTCTATCACCATAGATTGAAATGATCAAATCTCTCGATTAACGATTAGCCATATTTCAGTAAAATTTATACTTTATGTTTATCGTTTGATGCAATAAACACGTGTTGTGAAGCTATAAATGTATAACATTATATCATTAAATGCTCATTGCTTACTCATGCATGTGAACGATGATTAACGTAACGATTTTTAAAAAGCAGAACGAGGTTTCACTTTAGTCTCCATATTACAACCGCAGTGGAATTTCAGACTTAATTAAACGCGAAGCGAGACCCGGTTAAAATAAAATCGAATGAGTTCACGTGTGACTCGTAAGTCTCGCATAGGTATCGATAATTACATGTCCGATGCAACTATGTAAGTAAGGTACCAATTGCGCAACCATTAATTACAAGTAAGGTTACTGCCATTCGTTGACAAAGCCGTGTTATTAAGCTCAGATCCGTGTGATTTAGGAACACCCGACCTTTCTGCACGTCGCTATTTTCAATTTCCTGACCCTTCCATTGATTAATATTGCTGTTGAGGAAGGTCATGTCGGACATGAAAGCGTAGAACGTGTTATAAGACACTAACATATATCCATCATAAATATGAACATAAAGCGTCTCTAAAAAAAAGCTATCCTTCTTTTTACATTTTTGAAAAAATTAGTTAATTAACAATGTATCTACTAATTATTACCCACCCCAAATTCCCGGTTAATTTCCAATTGTAAATATCAAATATTCTATCAATACGCATAAACATAAATAAAGTACACCACACTCAATGTGTAATTTTGTAGACTATGTTATTTAATAAAATAAAATGATATTACATTCATCTCGCGATCGAGAGCACTCCAATCGAGAGCACTTTTCACGCTTGACTGATTCTACGT
This sequence comes from Synergus gifuensis, assembly GCA_904066015.1. Taxonomy (NCBI): domain Eukaryota; kingdom Metazoa; phylum Arthropoda; class Insecta; order Hymenoptera; family Cynipidae; genus Synergus; species Synergus gifuensis. Next base: position 2,094,839 of record CAJFCO010000044.1, on the reverse strand, counting down.
CCCCCCGAGCGTCCCTCGACAGCTTACACTAAGTGCCGGCGCTCGCGAAGTCAATGCCGTGGTGACGTCAGAGTGCTCGCTCGAGCTATTTTAATCCCATCCGAATGAAGTCACTCGACCCCGGTGATCGACAGCGGTGCTCTCGATCGCGAGGATGAGTGTATTACCTTAATGTGATAGGAGTTGAGCTTTGTCCTGGGTAAACTGTTGAAAGCGCTGAAGTCCAGGCGACGAGAAAAGATGCCATTTGCTCCACAGCTCTGTCTGTAAGAAATAATTTTACATTAGAAAAGAATATATTTTCTTTTCAGAAAACTTATAATACTTTTGCAAATATAGCACGTGGAGCTATTTAAATATTCTAATTGTAAGAACTACTGTCTCCTCATATATGCTCATTGAAATGTATTATAAATACATCAATGTAATTTAATCCATCTGATTTTGAAATCGAAAACGAAAGTCTGTACTTTTATTTTTCGATTTTTCTTTCACCCTTGAAATCGACTGAAGCAAAGTAGGTGACACTCGGTATTTTATCAGCGTTCTCGAATCGTGTAATTCGAAACTTTTTGACGTTATAGGTGTGCAAAAAATACGCGGGAGTCGGGAGATCGCTCGTCTCAAATTTCAAAGTATCCTCGATCTACTCGATTTGGTTTGATGTAATATTCCCTATTTGTTTTTATTTAACAGAACTTCCAGTCTGTCCCTCTTACAAAAAATTATTTGAAGTAACCCATCTCAGGCTTCTTCTAGTCCCTGTGAGAAAAAATGGGACACATATAGAGAACAGGCGAAAAAAGAGGAATTCTTAAACAAAAAGAGGTACATTCGAAGCTCATGTTAGCGGCCAGCTCGGTTGGTCGGCCGCTAACACGGGCGTATTGGAAACAATGGAAACGTTGCCGTACTGCTGAGTTCGAGGCGTCTCTCTTCCCGCCCCACGGAACCCCTTACCGACTATATATGGTACCGCCAATTCTACGGAACCGCTAACACGTGCGTCGCTATCATGAGCTTCGAGTGTATTTTAGGGGCTAAATTATTAAAGTAAGGGACATTAGGGATCTCAGTTGAATATAAGAGCCTTCTGTTTTTATTACACATTCCAGAGATTTGTAATCGAGCACTTGTAAAATTAGATAAAAATGCTTTAATTCGAGTCTCTTATAAACAGTCGATAAAAATTCTCTGACTGGCTTTCGACTCTTCCATGTGTTTCACGCACACCAAACAATTAAAAAAGGATATAATCTCTCCAGTAATGTAATACCTTTTAAAATGAACAATCTGTCGACGATTAAACGAGGAAATGAAAAGGTAAAAAAAAAAGTAAGGCGCAATATTCGAATGGAGCATTGTGTACCACTAACAGGCGGAGCATTGGGATTGACCTTCACCTTGGTCTTTCAGCTCTATCGGTGCTCGTATTAGTTATTTTTGGCAATGACAGTCCGGGGTCACGAAAACATTACGCACGAGCGGCCCAAAAGAATACACCGTAACGACGAGAGCGAGCGAGAAAAAAAAACTCAGTCCTTATGTAATTTACTTAACAGCTTTTTATTATTGCCGACAGACGCTGTGTCAATAAAAATTTAATCCACCACTTTGCAGAGGTCATGTGCAATACTTCCTAGACGTTAATTATGCAAAATATTATGCTTACTATCATGAAATCTAAAAAAATCTCACTGTCACATTTTTCGTGAGTGGCTCAATAATTTCAAAAAAAAACCTTCCTAAACATAAATCTAAATCTGAACCACACACTGTTTACTACTTTTTCTAGGAACAAATAGAAAGCGATATGGTCATCAAAAAAAAAAAACTTGGTACGTCGAGAAAGCGCTTTTAATTTCAGGCTTGTCAATCATTGTTGAGGTGCTAAGTCGTAAGAGTGAATGAAAATAAACTTGAAGCATTTTTAGAGCAGATTACAGAAAGCGGGTGTCTCAAATAATTTTTAAGTACGATTTTAAAACTGATTTTGACCCAATTTCATTTTTTTATTGCAATGTGAGAAGCAAAAAGAAAAGACTGTGAAACCTGTAATTTATAAAATAAATAATTAAATAAATAATTTTCTTCGATTGTCTTTTGCTAATAGTTACGCTCTTGAATGATTATCATCAATCTAACTTTTTATGCCCTAACAGAAAGATTTGGAAAGAAAAACCCAAACTAAGTATTTTTAGAAACTATGCGGACACTCGAAACTTGTTTTACACTTATTTCTCTTTCTTCGATACGTCCTTCGAGATGAGTTTTTATGTGGCGAATAGTAAGAGGGGCACGTGTAATAGAACGAAATGCTAGGCACGCGTTTCGCTAGCAAGGAAAAAAATTTAGGAGTCCCAAGGGACCAATGGGGCGGTGTTAAAAATATTTTATAGTCAAATTTATATTCAGAAACCGGTTTTGCACAGGCCTGTGCATTATTATTAGGACGCGGTGAACGAAGGAGTAAAAGAAAAAGAAAAAAAGAGGAAAGAAAGGATGAAGAGAAACCGCACAAGCAGGTCGAAAGTATAATAATAAAACGAATAAGAGAAGAGCGCCGATGGGCCAAGTTATCTAACCTTCGCGTGTCCTCTGAATTCAGGACTTCCGAGTCCTCGGTAATTGCCAAATGTTTCGGTTGTAAAAAAACAAGTTTTTTCAGCGAAGGATATTCCCACGCGGCTCGAATACATCGGTCTAGCTAAAATTATCAAACTGGTTCTTATATTTTGAACTTGAATTTAGTTCTCGAGTTTTCAGGTTTAAAATTGATTTCGAAAGAAAAATATTTGATAAATGATTGGATATGATTTTAAACGTGCTTTTCTGTCAGAGCGTTTCCGATTGCACATGAATATTACCTAATCACGAAATAGTCAGTCCGCAAAAATATGCGATCGAGAGGCTCAAGAACAGCTCACGAGAGCCTTAATAACGGTCACATCTTCCTGACATTTATGATACACGTGGTAAATACTTTGCAAAAAGGTCCTAAGTGATCCGTTACTTTCTTGACGTTTTCTATGTGCTCCTTCAACCAAGTAATGTTAGATTACGGACAAGTTAGGTTGTAAAATCATCTTGTTGCTAACAAAATTAAAACTTATTTTTAAAAACTGACAAAATTTCTCCTAGTAATCTAGTGTGTATGTATATATATATATATATATATATATATATATGCGAGGTCTACAAAAAGAAAAAAATGACTTCACGGATGCCAGATTTCTTAAGATATTATATCGATACAATCACATAAATATGTAATGGATAAACACTCCCAGGATTTAAAAGTCTTTGGATTGATAACAAGCTGACATTATTTAGGGTCTTAAAAAGTTGACTTGCAAATGTTAATCAGTTCAGTTTGATTTTAAGACAACTTAAAAAAATCATAAACCGATTTGTATCCAACTCCAATTTTTTCTGAATTCACAACTACTTAACGAAAAAAAAAAATGATTAATAATCGTGCATCTGAAATCCTTGAGCATGTGCATCGAACGAGCGCTCATACATAAACTGGGCAGTATTCACGGTTGGACACGCCATTGTGATCAGCCGGCGATCCTTCATGCATACATATATATGGATATTTATAGATAATGAGCTCCATCACGCTGGTGTGTAGTCCCGTCCGATACATTAACAATGTTTTTCACTTAAGTATTTTTGTTTAGTCGAGAGCAATAATGCTGATTCAGATAACCCTCCTTGACAGCATTAAGTGATATGCTTGTCAGACATATCATATGTAAAGATCGAATATCGAGCAAGTGTTTGCTTTCGTGATTTTTCCACAAGCAAAGGATTCAGAGTCAAGCCCTTTATTTCAAAATAATCTAAAGCAACTGCTGCTCTAATCTATACAATACAATTGGTATGCCTGGTACATCAAAATCTTTTCAGTATAAATTTCCTCTTGAACATTTTTGATGAAACTAAAATGGGGGCCTTTGTCAATCACTTATCCTTAAGATAATTATTAAAAAGTTTAAAAAGATTTCAACAGATTTTGAAGAATTCAAAAGCATACTTTTTAAATTCTTTAATGATAGAATTTGTTTCCAAGATTCTTTTTCTGATTAGATTTATTGTTAAAGGTAACGGATGAGCTTTTAGAAAGACAAAGAGGTTTCATAGATAGGAAATGGAGAAGTGAAGCCCCGGTAGTCTCGTCGCTACGCGCCTCGATTTTAAAGTAGGTTTCATGTATTGATAGGGAGAATACGTGTATATTATGTGTACGATCTCTAATTGTATGTTAATTTTCGCTCGATCGAGGATCCGCTGTTGAAACGCATATCTTGTTCTCTCCAATTAAAAACATAAACGAGAAGATACGAATCTTCCTGAAAAGTGGATACTTGCATGTCGAGTGCTACTAAGCTGATCGAGATTTTATGCAACCAAGAACATAACATATCCTGATCCCTCGGGTTATACCATAACAAAATTCAACTCAAATCATAGAAATCCTCGACTAGAAGTGGACTCCGTTATTTTCTTTTGAAAAATTCACATCCCAGCGGAAAATCGTCATATGTTAAGTGTTGAATCTAAGCACATAACAACCGAGGATGTTCGTTTCCTGCAATTTATAAAGACGTCGAGAACGAGGCGAGGATTATATTATGCGTGGCAGTGAGGACGAATTCTCGGGGCGATAAGAGCGGACGTTCTTTATTCCTTGACCTCACGACGTCTGACAAAATTGTATAATTACGCATGAGCCTGTCTGGACTCAACGATAATAGCAGCTCGAGGCCCTTCTTCAGAAGAGAATATCATCCAGATGAAAACGTTAATACCTTGCTAAAGATCATATAAAATTGGCAATTTCCTACCCTCCAAATTTTTTGCTTAGTGTACACATGTAAACAAAATATTCCGTTTTCAAATCATGTCTCAAAAGCCCTCAGGGAAAGGTATTTTCGATAAGCTAAGAATATCGTCTCGTATGGAGTAGAAAAGAGTTTTTTGCGATTTCGTTTCCTTTTAAGAATTAGGAGAACTCTTTTGTCACCCTTCTCGTGCAGAGAATTCAGTTCGTGACGAGATATCGCAAAGACCTTGGCTTGCGTTTGCTCTCCCGTCACCGACACGTCTGCTGGTGACAAGAAGTTGCCGGATTTAACGTTCTCACCCTCGCTCTTTACAGACTTTGTTCGTTGTGCTGACATAGCGAGTGACAAGGAACGTACACAATCGACCCTTTGAACGAACAAGTATCGAATTATCGAAACGCCAAGGGGAGAGAATCAATCCACTGAGATCCAGACCACCATCAAGGAAACTGAAGATCCATCAAACGCTTTTCGTAAACAGGGTCTATTTCCTGTGACGTGGGACATGGTGTACGTGTCAGATTCATCTCACCCCAGTTTTGGGAGAGAAGGGTAAGTCGTTACCAGCTCTTGTATTTTAAATCTGAATGAACCACATTTAGACATCATAAAAATATTTTCCACACAGAGGGATAATAACTGAAAATTATTACAAGCCCTTTTCGATTGTTTCAATTCCGATCAATGCTAGACTCAAAATTCTATAATGAATCCAATTTTTTCGGAAGAACATTTGTAACAAAATGAAACTTCCCTATTATCAAAGAGAGTTTGCGATTATATCGAAACTCTTTGATTTGTATTTGCCTATACACTACAATTTTTGCAGTTACACAGAATCGAGATTAAGATAATTAAAAAAAAAAATAGTTTCTGATAATATTTTTAAACTGACGTATTTCGTAGACATAAACGAAGATTAGGGAGCATTTTGGTGGCAGTAACGTACCCTAAAGATTAGGTTAAAGCACCCCCGAGGATTAGCGAAGCTCGTAAGTCGTTATAAGCGCGTCCTGAATAACTAGTCCCTATAAAGCAGGTATATATCTCGGCCTATCTGCAATCTAGCCTATATCAGGGCGCGTACCTATGTGCACTCTATTTACGGGAGACGGGATGCTTTACAGGGATCCAAGGAGCCCATTTATCTACGCCCCCGCTCGTAACATCTATCATTACACAGGCCGCCACCTCTCATCCAAAACATTATTAAATTTCCTCTTGAAATTATACATCAGATGCGATTATCCTCGTGATGTTCAGAGATAGACCGAAGGAAATTGACGAATGTCCCTGACCATCCCTGATCATCCCGGAAACCTTCTGCTGAAGGTTTGAAATCTACTCAGACCTCATTTTCAGAGAAAATATATTACAAGCTTGATCATTATCCGGAAATTATTTCTAATTGAATTTCTCTTCAATGTGAAGTTTTTCTAAAAGAAATAAATTCTAACAACAATTCCATATTTCCTCTTAAGGGGAGGTTATCGTTCTTGACGATGAAAAATTAGATTTTTTTCTACATAATTAAATAAAAGCTTCAAATTTCCTGACTTAATGTATTTTCTGGCATCAGTTTCTGCGCACTCGACAGATTCAAACAAATGCCAAGTTTGATATTCGTGTATAACCAAACTTTGATGAACTATTGTACTTGAAACCGCAGTTGAGTGACGGCAACAGCTGATAAGGCCGTTATGTTAGGGCTTTGGCACGTATAACGAGAATCTCGATGAAACAAGAGAAACAGGAATACGTGCTCCACGTCGATGTAGCACTTGAGCGCCATGTACGAAGTAAGTTTTAAGTATCTAATGCAATAATGCCGACGGAAAAGTAATGTTACGATCCCGAGTAATCTCATACTCGGATATAAGGTTGCAATCCCTCGACAGTTGCATTCGCTCTCCGGATAAAATTTAAAAAATCCTGCACGAACTTTAGGAACCAATATTCCCAAACTTTATATCGGGGAAAGTTGTAGTCAAAATTGAAACTGGCGTAGATAAGATCGCACGATAAATAAGCCTCTGAATCAAGCTGCTTTGGCATTTGGATCACAACTGTTTCGTATCAGTCGAGCATATCTGGGAAAAAATCAAGAAATCTGAAACTAGCTCGGGTTTCGAATTTCACGGTATTTTCTCATTGAGTTGCGATCTTAGTAAACCAATATTTTTCGACTGCATCTGCTTCGGATGCATAAAAGTTGGGGAGAGGTCTAACGATCTCTATAGAAGTAAACAGGACGTTAACAAACCAATTAGCAATAAACCACCCCTCGCAATAATTCACACTCTCGTACACAAAATAAACCTCTTGGCCTCCCTCTCTTTGCTTAGTTAAGACAGTGCGTGAAGGAAACCTTTTACCCCCCCACGATTTCTTACTCCACCTTGGTTTACTACAAACTCCAAACTTGTACATGGTAACCAAAGATAACGAGATCGTATAAAGATAGAAAGGTATTTTCGAACTTAAGTGGTACTTTAATCACTGAGTTAGGCGGACGATATCATTTCAGATATGAGGTGATAACGTGTTTCTATGTAATTCTTTTATTTTACTTTCGTTGAAAAATTACCTATGCTCTGGTTATGAAAAATTTTTTGGACGTCACCACGGCCAAATGCAGTGATATATAGCTTTGAAACTGGAATATAGGAAATTCCGAAATTGGAATGAGGAAACAACAGGCCTAACTCCTCATACATATTTCACGATGGCTAACAACAATTGCAAACTTATATTTATTTATTATGCAACAGGAATATTGATATAGCCGCCTATGCAGCTTCAGGAGAAGGCTGCCTATAGCAAGGTCTTGAGGTCGAAGCTCGATCACCTCAGACGGATTTACAATGATTTTGGACTTGATCCAAGAGTGCGTTGTCGTGACTAGAAGTTGATTAACCCAGCCACTTATTTGAAATTCAATACTAAATTGCACTGTCCACGATTCCTTATTGATAAAATAATCCCGAAAATGTTTAGAAAAAAAAAACCGTCTCGTGGAGACTTGGAAAAAGGGAAAACCCAGACGTGCAAAAAATCACCCGATCAAGATTCGGAATTCGTGGCAAGGTAACTTTGGTACATAATTCATTAGTCCACATTGTTGATGCAGTAAATGTAAATCAGGATTAGGTGATTCCTATTGGCTTGTGACTTCGAAAACAGTTGGTTGGAAAACACGAATGAACAAAAAACAATAGAGAGAAAACTTGAAATTGAAGGAGATTACACAGAAAAAAGTCTAGTTTTTATTACACCTTAATTCAAGTTGGAACAATATTTCTGGATAAAACAGAATTGAGGGACCGGATTGAATAAGGGGACCCTCAATCGGGAAATAGTATATTTCGATACAAGAGGGCAAACGGGCGTTTTCATTTGGTAACTGCGAGTGTGAAGCCGCCGCGTGAACCCGAGGCGAGGCGTAATGAGATGAAGCCGAGCCTCGGGTTTACGCGTCTCCTTCACACGAGCAGTTACCAAATCGCCCGTTTAGACCTCTCGTATCGAAAAATATTTTTGTCCAACACCCGCGATGGAAATGCGACTTCGGAGGCTCGTCTCGAGAGGGAGAAGTTGTCGATTTCTCAACTGATGACGTCACAGTGGTAGAAGTGAGTACTTTTCCCACTAGTGGGAAAAGTAAGTGAGAGAAGTGTGGTTCGCGTGGTTGAAGTGTTGTGGGCAGTCGATGCAGTAGATCCCTACAGTGGTGCCATCAGACGTTAACTAAAGGAATGTCCTACATACGTCGACGTCAAGACGCTATAGTACGCAGCAAACATCACGTTTATTTTAACTCTTAAAAAGTAAGAGATTCATGATATATGTAATAAAAAATTTGTTTTAACAAGATTCGTTTTTTTTTTTAATTCGGGGAAAAGTAAGTGAGACAATTGTGGTTCGAGTGGTTGAAGTTTAACCTCAAAACATTTGCTGATTGCCTCGACATTATTTAACTCAAAATTTGTTTTTTTTTTATATCGGGGGGCTTCGCCCCCCGAACCCCCACCAGGGGCTGCGCCCCTGGACCCGCTACCCTCCCCCCAACTCTCTCGATGACCTCCTCAGCCGCATTTCCATCGCAGGTATGTTGGACAAAGTTGTATGTGCACCTCGTGGGAGACGGCGATTCCAACTCGTGTGATTGCCGCGCGAGCGCAGCGAGCGCGGCAAACTTCACACTCGTTGGAATCGCCTACTTCTCCCACTAGTTGCACAATATACTATTCTTAACACATGCATGCAAAACCCTCGTTTGTCCACCGTTTACACACGGAGAAAATTTGTTCGTTAAACTTTACTGAACTGTTGAAGAAACTGGGGATATAAGGACAAATTCGATAATGTTTCACTTACAGTTCAGTAAAGTTAAATTAATGAAAACTTACTGCTTAGAACGTGAAATTTTAATAAATGTGAAGGAGTATCTACCGAACTTAACTGTAATTAATACTGTACATGGTTGCTGAAATTTTAATGCACACATTTGTAAAATATAATGAACACAAGATAGAGAGTACCGAACAGTTCAGTAAACCGCGATTGAGAATGAAACAGAGAATTAAAGTGGATTTACATGACGCGAATGAATGTTTGACGCACGATGTATGAAACTTTACTGAGCAGTTCAGTAAAACGTAAACTCTTGTGGAGTAAAAAAAAGGAATTTATTTCGAGCCATCCAAAATAAATGTATTCTATACTCCACAGGAGCTTACGTTTTACCGAACTGTTGGTTAAAATAGTTACAGGAATCACTCACAGTCTCACACAATTTAGTCGCAACCAATCATAAACCAGTTTCGTCGTGAATACATGTAAACCTATAACTATACGCATATAAAACCTAACACTTATATAATACGCAAACGCACGCCTATCGCTGAGAACTAAGATTTGGAACTCTCTTATATACTAACTGGACGAATATGTTAGCGCTTGTGAGAAAGATACAGGGCCAAACAATTAATTTTTTAATGTTCCACAATATTATAATAACAAAGTGCTGTAAGTAAAATTTTTGGATGCCCTAAAATCATATTTATAAATTTATTATTATCAATATAAGTAAATTAGCATAATAATGGCATTATGAATACCCTAATTAATGAAAGTAAATATTAATAAACACTTAAATGGTGGAATATTATTGTTTATTATTATATTCTAAAAAATGTATAAAGCTGAACTTGAAATATATCTAAAATTCGTAATAATAAGTATATAACGATTAAGCGTACCATTTTAATACTAAAGATTTTATTTTATAATAACTCATACTTTTTGAATTACTAAAAACTCTTTGTACAACTTTATGACTTCGTTTATAATCCATAATTTTGTTTTATTTGAACAAAGACATAATTGTAATTTAAACTGTTTTCTTAACTTCACAAATTGAAATGGTCAATTGGACCATGAAAAATTGTAAGAATTGTAAAAATTTCAATTTATACTACAATTATCAGTATTTTATTATAAAGTTTATATTTTAGACATTGAGAAAGATTTTAAATTAAAATTTTTGATGTTAATTTCATTTATTCATTTCGGTTTGTTAAGATATGACTACTATAGATATAATATTGTATGTTACAGTGAAATGTTTGTTAGTCTGGACACATTTTACAATTTTATTTTTAAAATTTATAAGATCTTACATGAGAAAGTATTCAATATATGTGTATTAAATTCAATATTTTATTATAACTAAAATTTGTTGAAATGGCCAGGGTGCGTAATACATGCATTAGACCCTGCATTACTAGAGGAGTGGTGGAAGATGCTGCCCGACGTTCGGTTTACCGAACTGTTCAGTAGATTTTAAAGAGCGCGAAAGGAGAAGCTTCATTATAGTTTTATAAAGTTTCATATAAGGAATATAAACTTTCTTTTGCATATGATATAAAACTTTACTGAACTTTCGAGTAATTTTTCAATTCCTGAATAAGAATGATTCATTAACGTTAGTCATTTTTTAACTAATCTTAAGGGAATAATTCACGTAAATCTTTTAAAGTTTGCTACGCTCTTCATATAAGAATTTTACTGTACAGTATTAAAGTTTACCGAACTGTCATGTATTTTATAACATTCAGTTTGTCACTCATTATTAAAAAAATGTGAAACATTATCGAATTTGTCCTTATATCCCCAGTTTGTTCAACAGTTCAGTAAAGTTTAACGAACAAATTTTCTCCGTGCAGACATGCAAAATGGCTGATTCTACACTGTTCTCAAAAGCAGTGAGCAAAATCCCCAACATCGATGAGCAAAACGCTGTCACCGGTTAGCAAAGTGGTCTTCACGGTTACCAAAAAATTTTGCTCACCGGTTGCGATGCCATCTAGCGTTGTAAACGGTTACTATGTGAACAATGTTTTGGGTTAAGTTGGGTTCGGTTGGTTTAATGTCTGTAAACGGTGGACAAACGAGGGTTTTGCATGAATTTGTAAAGAAAAATATTGTTCGATACGAGAGGTCTAAACGGGCGATTTGGTAACTGCTCGTGTGAAGGAGCCGCGTAAACCCGAGGCTCGGCTTCATCTGACTACGCCTCGCCTTTGGCTCGACTTCGTTCGCCTCCGCCTCGCCTCGGGTTCACGCGGCGGCTTCACACTCGCAGTTACCAAAACGCCCGTTTGCTCTCTTGTATCGAAATATACTATTTCTTTACACATGCATGCAAAATGAATTATCAGAGCAAAAATGGAACGCCCATACGAAATATTTTTTACTTTCAGCCCCTCATTTAACGTACAAGAAGACTGCAAATAAAGGCCGTCGTTATATGTGTGCTCTGTGAGTTCCTTATCAAATTACACTCATCTCACGATCGAGAGCACCACTCGGGGGTCGAGTGACTTCGATTGGATGGGATTAAAATAGCTCGAGCGAGCACTCTGACGTCACCACGGCATTGACTTCGCGAGCACCGGCACTTAGTGTAGGCTGTCGAGGGACGCTCGGGGGGGACGTAGAATCAGTCAAGCGTGAAAAGTGCTCTCGATCGGAGTGAGTGTATGAACCGTCGTACGCTGCTGTTCATGGTATGCTTTCCATTCTCGTATCGAAATACGTATTCCACTACGTGCTTCGGTATACCTCAGTGGACTCTGACGGGACAATAAGTGTCCCTGCGGTAATTTCAAATGAAAAATTCGTCACCAGTAACATGCGCGACACCCGTTTTTTATGTCTGCCATATCCAAGTTGATCTTGGAAGAATGAATAGTTGGAAATCAAGGAACCTCAATCCACAGAGAAATATAGTTCATTAAGCCATCTTGCGATTCATCTGAAAGCAAAAAATGGAATCAACTTGTTTTCGCGAGTAGCAAAAAAGTGATATTTTTTAATACAAGATCGCTCTGAAGAAATTTAGCCTCGAAGAGCGGATTATGCAATCATGATTTGAGATCGAGAGGAAAAAAAGAAGAACTCAGTTAATATCGTTTAATAACACCGGTTTTGTATTTGCAAGATAGGGGGACGAAGATTAAAAATTCTAATTTAATAACACATTGAAATATGATAATGCTCACACTGATATTAAGTCTGTTTTCAAAATGTGAAGCTAACAATAAGAAAATGCGCATACACATGTGTGACACACTAAAACGATTGCGTATAAAAAAAAAACTCGAGTTCATGAATATTAATGACGTGCGGGTCAATTGAGAAGGCGCAACGAGTTCTCAACAAGCCCATCCTTATATGATCAATACATTTACATAAATTTGGCAAACATCGCGTCATGGATTCGTGAGTATTGAGCTCTTCGCCACTTGGTTATTCGGTCCACAAAGTTAAATTCTCCCACACAGTGGACATCCAACAAGTGTGGGTCAACGTGTGAAGGTCGCTCCCAATCGCATATTTTTCTTTTATTCTGTTGTTTGCATGACGCATTTATCTTGGTTACCTATTTATAATCTAAAATTTTATTTCTGTTTACCAAGACACATATGTATTATCGCTTCTTATTCCGCTGAAGGGAGATATTTTTATTTTATCGTTAAATAAAAAAGTAAAAACAAAGTTTTATTTTAAAACTAAGACTGGTCTCGTTTTAAGATGCAAAAACTGAAGCAAGCTACTCCTATATTTAATACTTTGTTCTTACTTTAATGTTCATGTTATTATTTTTCATCGAAATGGTGACAGATGCAAAATATAAATTAATAATGAACCGCAATATTTGGCACGTAAAGAAAGTTATGATGCCAAATGAAACAATAAATTAGATTTCGTTATAAAAATCAAGATAAGAATGTTTGATGGATAAATATCGCCCTGTCGCCTTTAAGGTATCCTTGGGCTCGGTCTCGTGTGGAGGTATACAAGTTCAGGGTCAGCCTTCGATCTCGCCTCTTTCTATCGCTGTTACGTATACGGCAAAGGTAAACAAACTGTTTCAAATCATTTTTAATTAAAAATTGCTATGGTAATCTCAACTCATTGATGAAACTTTTGTTTTTGCACTTGCAACGAGCCGGGTACATCTGGAATTTTCATTATTGTTAGCCTTTTTTCTTTTAGAAAACGCACACACTTTATAAAATGAGCTTACGCAACAGGGAGGATAAAAAAGAAGATTCTAAATCTCCTACAATATCCGAGTCGTCAGGAACCTGTTTTTCTACTCATCTCAAAATAACTAAGATACCTATTCCTGTATTCAAAATATTTTGGCATAGAGTCGACTTTCTAGACCAGCATTTCTGATCGGGCAAATCTAAAACTGCTGATAGTCTATTACAGAATGCAGGGAAGATGCGTCATCGGCTCTGACATTTTCAACTGCGGAGCATTTTAATATTTTTATTAAAAAGCCGCTGGTTATAAGCCCGGTCGCTTGTAAGTGGTGCCTTCCATGAATTACAAGGATGTTTATCAAAATTGCTCTGGGATTTATAGCGCGCATTTTAATCTCAATTTAGATTTAATTGGCTCCGTATCACGTAAAACCTGATTAACAACTCATTTTTTTCGAAGCATTGGTGAAGGATCAACTAAACGAAAAAGGAAACTCCCTAGTTTTATATTCAAGCAAAATGGTTTGTGGTATTCATCGAAATGTTATTAACGACTAGATAAACACAGAACCTCTTACATTTTTTAGCTGCTGACTTAATCATTTCTAAATATTTGTCCTTTTAATACAAATTTAAAACTACCCTTTTCTGATATGTATTCAAGAATCATTCGCAAAAAATTCCTTTCATTAGACATCTTTATAAAAAAATCTTTCGTAATATTGTTAACAAATAAGATTGTTTAATGACAAACTCTGCCTCAATTCTTTTATTTTTTTAATATGAGACACATCCCAAGGTCACTTGGTATTTAATTTTCCATACGTAAGCATGATGTCAACTGAGTCTAGATACCACTTGTATGTATTGTATTATCATTACTAGGTAAGCTGACGATTAAACCTCTCTTACGAGGAATGCTTCCACATTATATGTATTAGGTCAAGTTTATCAATATACATAGTAAATAAACCTGTCTGGTTTTTTTAACAAATATTTGAGAAAATTTAGTTTAAAAGAAAATTTCAAAATGAAGTTCAAAAATAGATACTGGTCTTAATAAAATACATATCATCAAAGTTTAAGATGCTCTTTTATACACACTTTTGTCAATTTCCTTTTTCCGGATGCAAAGCCGGGAGCGAGAGGCCATAAACACATTGAGAACTTTTCAAGCTGTTTTCTACTTAAAGTTTTATTTCTTACTTCCAAACAGTTCTTCAAAATTCAATCTCGAATCTCCTTGAAAGTCCTCAAACTTCTGCGATAAAATGTACTAAAAAACTGGTTGGATTTTTGAATAAAAGCTTCTCATGTTCTATCATAATGCTGTCTTGGAAATATTACTAAAGGTAGTTTCTACTTTTAGGATTAATTATCCCAGTTAAATTGAATTGAAAATGTCAAAAAATCCTTTCGTGAGCACAAAAGCGATGATTTTAATAATTTCCAAAGCTGTCAACAATTACGACAAAGCTATAAAATATTTGCATGGGATAAATTTCTTTTTCCAAATGTCACATTTGAATGCAAAATTGACATGTTTACCGCGCAAGCTGCACCGAAACCACTGTCACATGTGTCACCCCCGTCGCAGTTTCCCGTCGAATGAAGCATCGCGCTATTTTGGGGTTCGAATTTATTCAACGAGTTTTTTTCGCGCCATCTCAACCCCAGGACAGCAATGGACGTTTTCAGAGCCGCAATGCGACCTATAAATTCTCTTCTTGCTTGCCATTGTGCCAAGGGGTTGTTTCGACCCCATGCATATAACTACGAAACGGTTCACGGTCGCCCAACGTGGTGTTTTAACCAGAAATAAATTGTGCCGAAATACTTGAGACTTTTAGGAAAAAGATTCGCGATGTCTTTCACTGTAATCCGTACCTTCAGCTTTTTCCGAGTCTATGTATATGTACCATATACGTATTATATTAAGGTAGTTCGTAAATGGTAACAAAAACATAAAATTCAAAAAATTGATGATTCTGTCAAAAAATTCACTCCCCTCAAAGAAAAAAAAGGATGTGGTATAAATTTCAGCTAAAACTAACAATACCTGATACTCTCGCTTCGGCCTTAAGGTCATGTATAAAGACTTGGCGCTTGTAACCCTATTTCAGCTTTTCAGGCATCTCATTAAGAAACTTAAGAAACAATTAAAATTAATTGTTCGTAACAGATAAACGTAAAGAGAATGATAAGGAACGTTTATCGTTTACAAGCGAGGTGCCTGAAAATTTTTCTAAAAAGCTATAAAAGCTTTAAAACCGTAAGGTCGCTGCGGGATTACTAGGTAGGTTTTAGTCCAAATTCATACCATATCATTTCAAAAGGAACAAATATTTTGGAAAGCACCTTCAATTTTTTAAATTTAAGTCAAAATGTTTTGTTATATATGTGTATGATATCATTCCACTCAATTGCTTCGTAATCGCTTACAAATACGATGGTTCTCTCCAGGACCCGATTTCTTCGGCACCCTAAATTTTCATCCCTTTTTTCTCTCTTCCTTCAAGACGCTTCCCTCTTGTACAATTCGTCATCTTTGCCGTGAAGACCAACCCAGTCATTGATACTTTATTTTACTATAATGCATGCTTTGCTGTTTTATTAATTCTGCTACTATACTTTAGAAAAAAAAAACGTTAAACCGTAGCCGAGGGGTTGATGAATTATACGTTTGCACAGAAATCTACTGACTTCTACAGAAATATCTGAATTAACTTCAAGACGCTTAAAGTCATTTGAAGTCACTTAGTCACTTGAAGTCCCTTGAAATCTTTGGAAAATCTTCACTCGGTTTTTTAATGATTCTAATGATTGGTAGCGCAACCAACGTTCCCCACGAATAAATTAACAAGAGCAAAACTTGAAAAAAATCTTATCATCATAAAGAATGATATTCAAATGGAGAACTAAGAGCCTACTGATTCCCACGTGAATGGGTTCTGAGACGCACATAATCGCCCTGAGTGTATTGCGGTGTATAATGTATATTCGTTCGACGTAGCTGACCTTGAAGGATGCAACAGCGCCTCGTCGTGGCCCTGAAGAGCTTGGTGGCCACGGTCAAGGCTACATACGCGGGACCCTTTTGCAAACCGGTGTTCCACCATAGCAGCAACTCACCAACTCAGCTTCGAACACCACCTAAAACTCCCCCTTTAGTCGTATCGCCTACAGCTTGCATTTTGCAAGTTAAGTGCACGTGCACTCAGCTCAGGACCGGCCCGACGTACTACTTTGTGAGCTTCTTGGGCCCGTATAACAAAAACCCCTAGCAGTCACTTTGCCTTTATTCTTATTCCCGTCTCAGAATCCGGTTTCGGCTTTAAAAATCGAAGCAAGGTCGACTAGTTGTCTCTCCCCTCGAGAATCTGATGTCCAACCCCCCTTGTTGGAATCAAGAAGGAAGAAGGGCAGAGCCACAATAAAAATTGAAAAATGGATCATCTTTCTATCATGTTAAAATAGTTCGCGCGTTAGAAATCGTCAGGAAGAGATCATCATTCTTTATACTTGTCACTCTTCCCCTAGTTTAACGACAAACTCGTTGAAAACGATACTTTTTTTAAAGATTGAGTTGTTCACGAGACTTTTTTTTCCTTTCTCAATGATGTAGAAATTGTACAAGTAATTTTATAAATCGCTTCTAGTTTTTATCAGAAAGTACTTGAACCATTTATTTATTTACTTTTTTTTTTAGAAGAGATTCAATAAACCTTGAAGAGCTTGAAAGGTATGTTTCCGAGAACAAGGGAAAACTCGTTTCTTTCAGAAATTTGCAACGTTATTAAATTACCACCAACCCCTCGCCACAAGATCTGGAGAGAAATTAAATTCCAAAGAAAATTTTATTCTGACCCTTATATCTTAAATCTTACAAAATTGTAGTGAAAATGAAGGAAGAAATACCTATATATGATGAGCAAAGCCTTGACCTTGAGACTTTAGAGACAGAATTTAAGCAAGGAAAAACGACTTTTATGATCCCAAATCAGAAGAAAACAGTGAATACTGTAATAGATTAGATTTGTATCTAGAATTGACAAAGAATCCAAGGTGCGTCGCTTTAATCTTTATAGGTTTAAGAACTTGTTTTCGATCCTACATGTAAGTCGTAGGTCTTACGGACTCCGTTGAAGCGTGCAGAAAAGATCTTGTTGGATCGAAGGAGTGTACGACAAACAGAAATAGGACAGGTTTCCGAGGCAAGATCTAAATATAGAATAAAGAGTTTCGTCTGCTATGGGTGGGGCAAAACCAACATGTACCCCACACTGTGGTCACAATTCTCCATTTGCCCACGGTCTAGCACAACTTACCATACTTCGTCAGCTTCTCTACAACAACGTATGTCGTATAGCACAACCTACGCACCTCCGAGCCTCGAGGTACGAACCTACGTTCATTCATTCGTGCGTGAACACAGAGTAGCGTAAAGATTCTCATCCAAATGTAAATCTCTAGGTGCTATGAAACTTAAAGATGTGTTGTGAATCATACCGGAAACTCTTAAGCCCTCAATAAAATACAAGTTTTACAATACAGTTTTCAAAAAACATATTAACTACGAGTTAGAATAATACTTATTTTTAAGTTTATCGAAAGATATATTATATACACATTTGAAGATATTTACTAATTAGAGATACACTCCCAAAAAGCGCTTACTTCGAATTTCGCAACATATACTTATAAGTCTAACTAAATATAGGTATTGATTGTTGAAAAACGAATCTCAAATTTCCCCTCTCACTTATAATTAAAATGCGCGAATTAAGTTTACACAGTCGGAAATTTGCTTATTATCACCAAAGAATAATTTAATACGATTTGAAAATTAGACAAACAAGCCTCTCGATATTCAAACTCACTAAACATTGAAACCATTAAAATCGTTGAAAACTTTCAGAAATACTTTGATTTTAAATTATTTAGAATTCTCTGAAATTGGAAATATATAGAAAGCTTTTGGAATCCTCTGAAATCCCATGAAACTGCTGAAATTCTTTTAAATCCTTTTCCCGGATTTCGGTCAAAACCCAAAAAAACTGATTTAAAAAAAAGTTTTTTAATATTTTTTTTTAAAACAGTCTAAGGAAAAAAAGTTCTAAACAAAATTTTCAGAGTACGAAATAATATCAAAAAACGAGTCCTCCTATCTGTATTAGAATTTTTAAGCAATACATACATACATTCAAATTTTAGTTAATACCGGGAAAGCAAGTTGCACCTGCTATACATATAGAATATTCACATTGCACCAAAAAGAAGAGTGAAACCTTTTTAGAGCTTCCTATCGTGGGAACTCTAGTATTGGATTACGTAATGGAATGGATGTGACCTTGAAAGGCCTGACACGAAAACATAAACATGGTCTGTGACAATCACAAGGAGCGTATCGAAGGAGAATACGAAATTACATCCTCCGGTAGGTTTTCAAATTCGTGCTCACACCCGTGTGGAAAAATTTCGGAGAGCTGGCCAGACCGTCAAAAATTTGAACAGAAACAAAAGACGGTCTGGCCAGTGCCCTAAAATTTTTCCACACGGGCAATTGTCTTATATTCATCATGAATTAAAAATAATATGCCCAGTTGAACTGAAGATTGAAACTATTGTAGAAAGTTTTGTGAATGAAATCATGTTGATGAAGTTTTGAACGTTCAACTGAACGAATTTTTATATTGATTGCATTGGAAACTAGAATTTAAACGGCGTTAAAATAATGATTCATTTACATTCAAAATAATTCTTTATGAAAGAAACTTGTAGTGCATATTTTTATTTTTAGTTATTTAGAACAATATTTCTGGATAGAGTTGGGAAAAAATATTTCGTTCATTTGAATATTCAGAACTTTTGGTACATAATAAAATCTGAAACGATAACCAAAACAGCAAACATTAAAATATAACTACAAATATATTCTCTTGAAGACTGTAAGAAAACTTACGATTAACAATAAATAAAGCGACGGTCGTAACTTCCAATCGGTCAAAATAATTATATAGTTCGATGGGTTACAAACACAAATCGAAAAGCAATTGAGAACTTTATAAACAACAAAAAATTTGGGAACGAGAATGCTGTGAAAAATAGTAAAGGATAAATTTAATGGACGTTCCAAAACTCAAAAATGATTTATATACTTTTTAATTTCTATACATAAATCAATTTATTTTTTGGAAACGAATAATGAATGGAATATAAATAATGTAATGTGATTTAACAAATTATCGAGTAAATTATTTTATCTTCCAAAATTTTAAAGTAGTATAAATATTCTTTTCAACGTTATGAATTTATGATTCATAAAATTAAAAATTTTACTCAAGAAAAGAGCCTTCTGAGACGAAAAATTTATATTTCCATGAGAAAGATGTCATAAATATATAGCAATTTCTTAGAATAATTTGACTTCCAAGTATTAGAAGAAACCTTCCTTTTAATTTCTGAATTTGTATTCACGAATCTCGGACTTCGGTCATGGGATCAAACTATAATGTATTTTCTAAATTCAATCACCGGTATTGGAAAAGTTTAATCTATTTAAATAACTTGGAAATCATCCGCACCTTCATACAAAATTTAATTGTTTAAATAACTATATCTCCCAGAATGGGAATAAAAACAAAAATAAAACAGCAACAACTCAAAAAAATTTTCCATCATTTCCTTTTTTCCAATAATTGAAACTCCGTACCCTATTCGGTTTAAATATTTCAAACAAAAAATCGTAACTCAGAATAACCTGATATTATCAAAAATCGAGGGACATTTGCTAATTTTGTGAAACCTTTCCATTTCAAATACATATAAAAAATATGACAATTGGATAGTTTATAATCAGCAAGAATACTTTACGAAGAATCAAAACAAAAATAAGATTTAACAAAAGAATATTAAGAAAACAAAACAGGTATAAGTTAATTAACTCCAAGTTTAATCTTGGAGTTAATTAATCAACTCCAAGTTTAAACTTGGAGTTGATTTTATGGAATTAATAATGCGATTATTGTATAAAACATCAAATTTTCAAAAGTGGAATTGCTAGTCAAACAAAGTACACACTTCATCCACAAAGTGAGAGGTTAACTCTTAACCTCTACTAAAATCTGCTCACACTGTAAAAAATATTTCTTGTAACTTTACCACTACGTTTTGTAATTATACCAAAACTTGTAATATTACTCCTTCAGAGTAGTGACTTACCTACTCCCAACGTAGTAGTTTTACAAGATTTTGTAAATTTACCTCTGAAAGTAGGTAATAATTTGACTCTGACAGTCAAATATTATTACCTACTTTCAGATAAGTAAATTTATAAAATCTTGGAAAACTACTACGTTAGGAGTAGTAAGTCACTACTCTGAAGGAAGTAATATTACAAGTTTTGGTATAATTACAAAACGTAGTGGTAAAGTTACAAGAAATATTTTTTACAGTGCACCGTCCTGTTTAATTAAAAACTACCAACAATGTCGAGATAAAGGAATAAAAATGAGAAAACCTTACCGAATCCTGTCACCAAAGAATTCGACCTTGCTCTTCTTCTTGACAAGCGCCTGAGGTTGATGAAGAGGACTGACGCTGGGTTCGCTGGTAGCTGGTGGTGAGCTGGAGCCAGTACTCGACGATAAAGAGCCAGCTCTTCCTCTGCTATTCTCAATAATCTGCATATCAGTTCCTCGATTTCCTCCATTTGCATGGCCTCCATGACCTGGTGGTCCAGCCGAAACCGAAAGACTTGGCCTCGTGTTCTGCCTGTTCCTGCGTTTCTTTTTCTTTGCCTCGTTGTCATCCTGGCGATTTCCCGGTACGTTATTGACCCCCGGTGGCATCCAGTCCAAATCTTTTTTCAGATGTCCTCGTCCACAACGACATCCACAAGCCTTGAATGCCAAATCGTAGCCCTTCTTCGTCCAGAGATTTTGATGACGTTGACGTTCGGACCAGCTTCTGGCACGTCCACAACTCTTCAAATAAGTCAACACCGTCTGCTCCCAGGCGTCAAAACACTCGCGGTGCATAAACTGACCTACCGGGCAGCTATCGTTGTTACATGTCACCTTCACCACGTCCTGGAGAGAAGTCATTCGAATCAAAGTATCTCCTCGGAGACATTCCCCCGTTGGAGTGCAACAACGAGTCGTGTTGGAATTGTGACCGTTGCCAATCAAATTCTCCATCGCGTCTGGATTTATGCTGGTCCCTGCTTCGAACAAACCTCCTCCGTTAGTGTGACGCCTCGGGGCCATCCCTTCCGAAAACCCCCCCCAGTCTCAACACTCTTCGAGAACTTTCTCGCTCTGAACTCGATTTGAAATTCCCAAATTCTACAATTCGAAAATTTCACGAGAAAAGCACTATTCCATTTCTCCCTAGGTTCTGTAACTTGACAACAATGTCCACAAACCACGTGTCAGAAAGACTAGATAATCAACCTCAGTCTCGAATCCACGTATCATCAATGGAAATTCAAAAAAGGAAAGTTCACTTCGCGCACACACCAAGTCACGAGATGTCACTTTAAAGGTCCTTTTTCGGAACGAAACACTTATGAACTGCACGCCAGAGGTATTCGGCGGATACTGCGAGTGTCAGGGTCACCACCGCAGCGCGCGGGACGGAGAGCGGCTGCGGGGTAATTCCGATCGAAACCACTAGGTCCTCTCTATTCTCTTTGTCTTGCCTTACTCACGAGTTTGGCTCTCCTGATGTGTTGCGATTGTTTTGAGAGCATGTGAATCACGAAGCCGGCTTTTGCCTTTTGTGCAAGTCCCTCACAAAACGATAGTACTCGCTCGCACGTAGGGTGCACCAGTCACACTGATGTGAGAGTAGTGGCAGCGTGCCGGCTCAAGGCTCGGCGCGGGCGAACGCGAAAGTGAGGCTCCATTGGGTGAAAGCGAAAGCAGTGGTGGGGGTCACGGCTAGCGCTCCAATCGATGCGCGCCATTCTCGTCCCTCCGACGAAATAAGCGACGGTTTCTCTCTCTCGGCAAATAGAATGGTGTATCTCTTTCCCGCTCCCACTATGCTGGTCTTATCGAACTTCTTTGTCGCACCAGTTGAATCCGGTCGCGTACGAAATATACAAGTCGTGTGTGGATATCTTTTGTGTGTTTGGATGTGTATGTATTGGATGTGGATGTTGAAGTGCGTTCACGTTCTAGGTTTGGTGATGAGGTGCGTCTGCACGCGAGGAGTCTCGTGAGGTGTGTTTCCTCGTATGAAACTGGGATAGGACGTAAATAATGTAGAGATGCAGAATGCAGTTTTCAAGGATTTTTCGAGAGGATCTTTTCAGGTTTAGGGATGCAAGGTTGGTTTTACTTGCTTTCTATAATTTACTTTTTTGGCACTACAGATTCTTATTCAGGGTGAGCGGGCGACAATAACGACAGGTTTAGGTAAATAAACCGGCAATCAACAAATGCATTTTTGGAGCATTTAGAAATATATCAATATTTATTAAAGATAATCGGAATGTTTAATATTCGAAGTCGATTTACTTTTTAATTTGCCGTGTGCAACTTTATTTTCCTCTTATTGGGAAAATTATTTTCTAGTATTTTTTCTATACGTATGAAGTTCTATGTCGCCATTTTGAAATTTTTCCAAAATGGCGTGTAACTTGAGGTCTAACGTCAAAATTCAGGCTATAAAAAAGGTAAACAACGAACTAATTTTCATTATATGTACTTTGATGAACGTGATTGTCCATGTATTAATGAAATAAAATAATATCGTAAACGGTTCAGGCATAAAAGTTAAAAGAGATCTTAATATTCGCTTTGAACTCACGTACGCCTTTTGTTTCGAGGAAATAGAAACTGGGAACGAGGGCACGTTTTTTGAGACATAAATATTTACGTTTTCTATATATACTGTAGCTAGAAACATTTCTCTTTAGTTTTCTAGTCCAACGATGTTTGATTGCCAATCGATCAATGAACTTTGTCGATCTCATACAATCTATATTTCTATATTTAGAGGATTAATTTTCTCTAAGATTAAAGGTTTAAGTTCTAATCTCAAATTTCTATTGTATTATTATTATTATTTAATAATATTATTCAACAATATTATGACTATGTAAATATATTTTAACTCTGTAGACATCCTTGTTTTCAAAATAGAAGTGTGGTCATCACAGAACCAAGAAATGTTTAAAACATTTTTTCGTATGTCATTTGTATTTGAAAAATAAGCATCACCTATATAGAGGGAAAAATATCTATTTACAATATTTGATAACTGTAATAAAGAAATCAAATTTTT
>CAJFCO010000044.1:2042223-2061135 GCA_904066015.1 Synergus gifuensis | reverse complement strand
GATTTTGCCCCTACTTGCTATCGATATTAGTAATTTTTCTAACATAGAGTTTCTCAGTGTAGGTACCGGTTAAATGACAATAACCCCCAAGTTTACATTACTGAGGATTAAGATATTTGAAGATAATTTGTTAAAAATTAACATATAAGCAGAAATTGATAAAGGCGTGCGCTAAAAGTGAGAGTAAATCTATATATGTAATTATATATTTTGAAAGAACCAATTTAAAAATATTATCTATTGAATATATAGCTCCAACTGAACTTTTCCAAATCATGATATATATGGATATATATGGATGTTATTGCTTTATTCATCATAATGAGCGCTTTTTAACAGAACTAATGAGGCCTTCTGCTCGGATATTATGAAATTCTGGAAAAAAAAGAAAGCTTTGACGGACCCTCTTTCATGTGTATCAGTTTCTTATTATTATGTGTGATATAATTATATGTGTATATTATATATGTATACGCCTTAGCTGAAATAAATAAAAGCAATGCCCATGAAACGGTTTCGGTTACGCAACAAACCAATTTCAGGATCCCTTTTTGTGCCACGGATAAATTATTATTTAATACATGATACTCTGCTGTACTACGCCGCATCGTAAACATAACATAACTCAATTGCCGCAACGTGCCGCCCAAATGGCCCGACAATAATATGGTATACAAAACACATAATATCTCGGTCTTTCAAGATTATTGGACCTCTATACACTTTTCACTACTTTTATTAGATGTGAATTTAACGATCTTAGAAATTATAATTCGTTAAGCATCGGGTTATGCTTTAAATCTTCTTGCATAAAGAATTAACCTGCGTCAGGAAATAAAACAGCGGGCGTAAATTTTCTTTATGTATAATTTAATGAATGTGTTTACATTTTTTTATGCTCCTAAAGTAACTGCAAAGTATCACAGAAACAAAATTGAAGGAACTTTATTGTTTCCGTTGATCAATTATTATACCTCAGCAAAAGGTCCGATTTAAATGGCATGTTATTGTCGAGTTAAGATAAAAGTCGGTTCTACGACGATATTCTTAACGACATTGAGACCATCAAGAAATAGAATGAATGCTCACCGATGTAAGGTTAGAGTTCACAAGGGGAAATAAACTGTAGGTCCACTCTGAAAAAATGAAATAATTACAATGTCATTCTTCATTTCAAAGTTGAACATCAAAAAACAAACGAAAAATATTTATAAGTTCTATATTTGGGTGAGAGTTGATTGAGTTGATCACTCCAGTTTAATCCTGAATCCTTATTATGTCATTTGGACTCGGATTATTTTCTGTTTCTTTTTAAACAAAATAAAAATACATATAAATTAAGGTTTTTTTATATAAAAATAACTAAAGTCCAACCGGTTCTATAATTTCAAAATACGACACTGCCCACATAAAGGAAATCATTCTCTTTCTTTTAATTCATTTTCATTGGACATACAGGTCGTCAATTTCGAATGGAGTATAAAAAAAGTTGTGTAAAAAATTCTAGTTAAACGAAGTGGCTCATTTTTACCGGAAAAATTAGTTACTCAAAGTTCCGCCACACATGCAAAACGATTATCATACCATTACAGAGTACATAATTGGTAAACGCAAACAGGGCCATGAATTCTCCCCTTGATTAATTTTTATATATTTAAGTTTACTTATAAGGAATTTATCTGGAGGTAAAGAATCGTAAATTTATTAAATTATTAAACGCTCATCTGCAATAAATCTATGGCCTCACTTGCTATTCAGTTCAGTGTGCGTTGTGTAAATTACATGATGAGATGCAGATAAAAATTCTTTTGTTTATTTATCTTTATGCTTATATGAAGTGTTGAGGAAAAGTTATTCAAAAATAAAACATATATCGTATACGAATTTAATTCACAGATATTCATATCATTGCATTTCTTTAATGCAATTTCGTTTAGGGAAAACAATTCAGTTATTCAAAGAGTTTATTTTGACAAGTGAATTGTTCTCAAAATTGTTACGTAAAAATTTTTTTAGTACACTGAACTCAAAGATTGGCAAATTCGTGAAATGGAATCGCGTCATTCTGCTCGACGTTCATAGCCATCGTTTATAGCTAGTGTAATACTATGAATAGCATACTGACATGCAGTTGCATAAAACTAGTGGATACATTGACCCTAAGCGTTACGTAACTTGTGCTAATGCCAGCTATCAACGAAACGATAACGCTACGGCTACCGCTCAATAGTTGGCGATAGCATACGCATGCACATGCATACCCATGGCACTATAATAGTATATAATAGTCTATGAAGCGATCGCGCGAAACTTATCTTTTGGCCGCGTCCATTGACTTCCATGATATAATATTGTTTATTACCATTACAATTCCTGTCTTCTCTATATTATATTGCAAAGACCTATACAGATCTGTGATAACATTCTTCTATTCAAGTTCTCTTTTCACAAAAATCTATATTTTGACGTATAACTTATAGAATTTAAGCTGTTTCATTGGTTAAAATTTATTTTTATAAAATATTAGTTAATCTGGCGGATTGTTACAGAATCTGGAACACCTATAATTCACTTTTCACAGTCTTCGAATTTTTTGCCATTCCTTTGAAAACTTTTAGGGTCTTTTGATTTCCCTTAAATTCTTTCGTATCCTTTTTAATTATTTAAATTAATTTCAATTCGTTCAATTGATTGCTATCGAATTCCTTTGAAAATATTTTGCTACCGGTTCTGAAGTTTTTTAATGCCGGGAAATAGGCAGAATTTTTTTCCTGAAGTTTGAGTGACCTCCCTGAGTTAGTCAGATCGCCTTTTTCTGCGCACTATATACCATTATCAGCGATAACCTAATCCTCTGTTCGAGAAATACTTTTTCACATCGTCAGTGCATGCGTTTTGTCCTCGTGCTAATTTGAAGTTAAGCTTCTTACGTAATAAAAAGCACAAGGCGTAAGTCTCGCAAACTGTCAATCTCTAGTTGCTTGTAGATTATATTGTAAAATTATTTTGCCATTCTTATTCTTGTTAAAATATTATTAAGTCTTGTTCATGGAAGTTATATTTGTTGCTCTGGTCTCTCCTGATAAAATTATTTTTACTTATAAACGACAGTGGCGTAACTATGTAGTAGCGAAACCCCGCATTGCGGGGAGGCCTCCTCCTCTGAGGGGCCTCCGAGGGGCCTCTTAGACTGAGTAGAAAAAATAAATTTCACTCAGTATTTATATTTTTATTTTTAAAATTTGAATTTATTCAAAACTTTGGTTTATTATGAAGCAATTTATAAATCAACCTTTTTGTAGTTTCTTTTTATTTTCAAAGTGTTTCAAAGGGGCCTCCAAATATTTTTGCGAGGGGGCCTCCAATTTTTAGTTACGCCACTGATAGACGACTCTTTTTATAAAATCTCACTATTATTGAATTATTATAGTTGTCAACTTATTATAGTTGCGTTATTTTCAAAGAAATTTTAAGCTCTTTCAGAGGCTAGTATTTTTGTGTACCGAGTGAATAAATGTAACGTCATATAAATACGGATTTATCGGAAATGGATGTATAGTCTGTGATCATAAATTTGAATTGAAATTTATCGAAAAGCACAAAAGCCGAACATAACATTATTTTATTATCTATTAATATTTTATTTTTATGACGTTCCATATCTGTTAACGAAGGCGAAAACTAGGTTACCCTTGGGGGGAATCCTGAAATAAATTCAAATCATCTTCGTGTCACCGGTCAATGCAACTGAATACACTCTCTCTCACACATTACAA
This sequence comes from Synergus gifuensis, assembly GCA_904066015.1. Taxonomy (NCBI): domain Eukaryota; kingdom Metazoa; phylum Arthropoda; class Insecta; order Hymenoptera; family Cynipidae; genus Synergus; species Synergus gifuensis. Next base: position 2,057,359 of record CAJFCO010000044.1, on the reverse strand, counting down.
TACCAAACGCTCTATTGTACTGAAAATGTCATTCAGAAACTAGTACTTACAGTTGAAAAGATATATGTGCCCAATCTTGATCCCTTTGTAATATGCATCTGCGGTGCGAATAACCCAGAGTAATTCTCAGGGTTTTGTTTCATGATAATCAAAATGAAAGCAGAAAGTATTTTGATAAATCTCTTTTAAAAATTTGAAAAAACGATAATCGATGCGGTTCCATTTTTTCTGGAGAAACAATTGAAACCATTCTAATATTAAAGTTTAATTCAAATCAACATATGGTTATGACAACTACAGAAATAGTAAAATATGGTACAACTACTAATTTGTGGTTGCCACAAGGAGTACATGTGGTTGTGGCTATTATTTTATAATACATATCACAAATTGTAGTTGTACCATTACTTTACAAATCTGTATTCTGTGGTTGTCACAACCATAGCAGTTTTTTCCGTGCTCAATGTAAAAAGACAAAAGAACAGAATTTTTTTTTTATTATTATCGATGTAAAGTTTCCTGGAATTTTAGTGGTATTTTCCAATTAATCATTCTGTCAACATGCGTCGTTTGTCACGTAATGCGATTTCTTAAATGAATACTTACTAATTTGTTACATAACACGACGAGCCTCGACACGAGCTTTGCAAGTGAGGCTGAACTTATTTGACAGTTTCTTAATTATTTTAATTTTCATTATTTTTACCTCTTTTATCTTTAAATCGTCCTTTTAATTCTCTTTCCGAATGGTTTAAAAACTTAAGGCTTCAAAGCCTTCTAGCTTAATACTTACATTATTAGCGTTAAGAGGCAACTTGTCATTACTAAACTACGTTTTTCATTATTCAATTTCACCCTCTTCATAATCCTCTTATCGATAAACCTATTTACCGATTCAAATTTGCCTACTGTTTTCTTCTTCTCTCTTGCCAAGAATTCTTCTAGTCCTGTAGATTATAATTAGCTAATTATATGTATATATCGTTCGTTTTCTTAGTTATTTTCTTAAAAGATTTCTTTTGGAATTTTAATAGCAATCTTATAAATATAAACTTTAGATATTATAATGCTATTCGTATTAATTAGTATTTCATGAACATATTTTCTCAAAGTCTAATTATGAATAACTTACGGGAAAAATTAAGATACCACAATTTTAAAGTAAATAAATCATTTACATATTTATTTTCAGAGTGTTAATTGAACAAGTACAATATCCATAATAAATAATAGTATAAGTTGCATTTTAAATCTGCATATTCTACACTTAATATTTCACACTCTTTATTTAAAATCTAACTCCAATTGCAATGCTCTAAAGAATGAAAGGAAATTTGAAAAATATTAATTGGGTTGTAAGAAAATCATATTACATTGATTCAGTTAGTAGAAGAAGAGTTGAGAATAATAAAAAAATTGTGCTCAAGATTCAAATCGTCATTAAATAAAACATTTAAACATTTTTTATTAAATAGCAAACATCTTTCTATAATTTTAACCTTTTCTGCAAATATTAATGATACGTAAGATAAGCAAGATCAAATCTGGACTAATCCATAAATAGAAGAATGCGGTTAGTGACTTAATCAATTAAGATTTTGGGAAAAGATAGTTTTAAAGTGAAGTATTAAATATCTATTAAAGTATTAATTTTGTATTAAGCATTACAATGAAGCTCGTACCTTAGATTGATAAAATAATCATTTTCTGAACTTGAATTAATTAGAATAAAATCTCTCTAAAGTTTTGCTACGTCTTATTTTGTAATCACATTGAAATTCCAAGTAAGGAATGGGCATGACAGTTTTTCCCACCTATGTCGTTGACTATTGCGATTAGATATCCTAAGTGCATAGGATTGTAATTAGCGAACAATGACCCCGCGTCAGTGCCAACTTGAGAGAGAAGTCCAGCGCCTTTCGCAACGCCTCCTCATATGTAAACCTACCTTTTGCGGCTCCAATTCTCAGATAAATGTGGGTCACGCAGGTAGAAGAAATTCAAATGCTGCTCAGCGGAATTTAAACTTCTTATTTTGATTCTAGATTTCTAAAGGTTGTAAGCGTTCAAATTTTTTCTTGAAATTTTTAAAATGCCTTGAAATATATTGAAATCCCTCAGAATCTCTTAATATTTCCTGAAATCCTTTAAAATTCCACAACATTTTTTTTAAAAACTCTTGAAATCTTTTTAATTCTTTTGAAATCGTTAATAAAAACTTAAAAATACCCCAGGATTCCTAGTAATTCCTTAAAATCGTTCAAAATATTTTTTACATCCTTGGAATTCATTCATATCACTTAAAATATCTTCAAATTTCTTCAAATTCCTTGAATTTCCTTAAAATCGCTGTAAATCTTTTGAAATCATTTAGTAATTCTTTAAATCTTGTGAAATTTCTTGAAAACCCTTACACTCTTTTAAACTCTTTTTAAAATCCCTTTGTCCTATCGAAAAATCGGTGAAAGTCAAGGAAAATTACGATAATTAATTTTTTCCGTGTAACGCGATTGTACAATTCGCAGACAGTGCCAGGTACGTTTAAAATAAACTTGATCTCTCCAAATCCAAATTGCGAAAGTTCGTTAAATATCGTTGACGATTTTCAATCATATCGAAACACGTTCGCCGATCGGTCTCACGCAGATAAAAGAAATGTAAGGTTTTACGAGCTCGTAAAATCGAATATAGGGTCACGAGAAAAAGAAAAAAGTCAGAGAGGAGAAAAGGGAGGGGTCCACCACGGATCACGTATAAGAAACGTGGAACAATTTGAGCAGGGGCGGATAGGGCCCACTGGAACAGCGAGAACAATGATTCCTTTTTTGGTCGGGTGCGGGTCAAAGTAATAAAAAAGAACTAACCCAAATCAGGGGTTCAAAAAATTTTAATATCCATTCCTTTGCTAAAATTGTATTCTGCGCTCGCAAAACTCAATTTCTCTTTGTTATTAACTACATATTTCCGATTAATAAATCTCTCTCAAAGATATTTTTTATACACAGTTATTCAGAGTCTTTGGAAAATGATTATGAATAAAATTACTTAATGTTTAGTGGCATAAAAATTTTTAAAATAGAGCGGGATATATCGGAAACTGGCCTTACAAATAAGCTTTTGTGAATTTCAAGATGTATTGTTCAAAATACAAAGAAATTGGTCCAGGACCGCTTTTCAATTGAAATGAAGTGCTTACAGCCCCTGAAAGCAGGTTATCTTACCGGTTCCCCAATTGGCGAATCGCAACCGCGCATGCGTATTAAACCTACGTAAACTGAACGGCTGCAATGTACAAGCCTGAGGTTTGTTTTGGTTTTTAGAACTAGGCCGGCGGGTCATTGGCCGACGGTGGCTCGTTCTTTCTCTCTCTTCTCTCTACTCTATGATTTTTTACCTCTCTCTCTTTTTCTCTCTTCTCTCTCTTTTCCTACTCGACTTGGGTTACGTCTAGTTCATACCTACAAGTCTCATGTATCACGAATACGTACCACAATTTACAAACATGAATGTGAACTGAACGATCCAGTGCATGGAACTTTGTATATTATAGTGCCCACTGAAAAAAAATCGAAAAATTTAATTGAAATTTACAGTGTAGCTCTCCCACCGCCATCACCAATACAATGCAAAATTCGCATGTCATAGTCAAATAATTCCATTATAGTAAGCACGGCTAGTCGGTTAGTTAAATAAAATAGGCATTTTATTCACGAAATCGGACTTGCTGAACCTCTAAATACTTTATTTAAATTCTCCCAAAAAAAGAGGGGATACGGTGGGGATGTAGGTAAATTATTTTGAAGTATGTATTTTTTTTTACACCGAGTAGATAGGCGAGCGACAGGGATTGATACACATCGCTCAGTTCTCAGATCTCATTGGCATTTATAAACTTCGAGTATATGGAGGAAAAAAAAGACATCGGTTAAGTTTTGTATAAGGCAAGCAAATAAAGATAGTACACAGTGCCTTTCCTTTCATTCACCGTAAATTGATTACTAGTTATGAGTCATACCACACAGGGAATATTAAATAAACTTATTTTGCGCTATAAATACTTTCGAATTATAAATATTTGATTAATTTTGAGATGAACTGTATATGAAGTACACCCTTAGTTTCTCTCTTTCCTATAAATCATTTACAAATAATTATCGAGTAAATACTGAATTGGAAAATACATATTTAATCTTTAAATAAAAATGTATCTAGATTTTTATATCACTGATGTATGCAAATAACAGACTAGTCATCGTTTGATAAATCGTTATAAACTATATGTTCGGAAATACATGTAATTGCTTTCAGTATAGGTTGTTTACAAAGACTGAGAATATAATTTTAAGTATCAAAACTAATTTAATCTCGCTTGAAAATTCTTAAACCCTTTTGACCTCTTTTGAAATCTCTTAAATTATTTTTAATTAAATGTAATTGAATAAAGAGACATATTTGTTTCTCGATTCTAAGTTATCGCGAAATATTTTTTTATTAAATTTGTTAGTTTATGTGTTGATTGTATAATTCAGAATGTGACACGCGTTCTTCCTGACTTGATATCTTGCAGTAAACAAAACAATAAGAAAAATGTTCAAATAACATTTCGTTTCATGAAATATGAGCAGATAGGAATATTAATTACGGCATTTAGTATCAAGAATACGCGGATAGAAAGCTGCTCGTTATATGCAAATCGATGTGTATGTATGGCGATTGTCGTATTCATGATTTCATATGTAGAACATAAGCCTTGCATTCAATACTCGAGTAATTAAAATGTCAAGTTTGCTCTTTTGTTGAATTCATAGGACTATTCACTTCTTATTTATCCCAATAATGTGATTTCGAATTATAATATCTCATTTACAATTTTATATCATTCATAAACACAATTATTTTTTACTTCTGTTTTATCAATGTCTATTTATTTCGAATTGATCTCAAATTACAAGCAGCATGTTTTTTAAAGCAATACTACACTTTTTAGAATTTGCTGCATACTATATGGAATACATTTGAATGAATTATCTATTCTAAAGCTTTAAGTGAACCGTGATTTAATTTCTTTCGAGTACTGCGTATAGAAACTTTTGTTCTCTGATTGACATCTTGCCAGAGTCAGTCGCGATTTAAAAATAACTTAATTCTGCGGCTTAAATTTTAGCCACTGGGTACTGTCGCTTCAAGGCAAAACGCTAGAGCTTCTTTTCTAATTGAAATATACCGTGGGACCGGTAAACGGGTCCTCTTTCAAATGGCATGGCATAACCTTAGGCATTGAATCCCATCTACCCATTTACGCGTTATACAGGCGTACTTGCTGATCAATGGAGTTGTTTTATTATACCATTGCTTCTGTGAGCCTTCGGCAAATCGACACTCGAGCTGAGTCGGATCTTTAATATATAAATAAATTAATTATTATTCTCATTTTAATTAACAAAGAGGGTGATCACTTTGATATTTATTTTAGAGTCCATGGAATATTAGGGGGTTTTACAACTGGTATTCAATTTTGAGAATAACTGTAACAAAAAGAAGTGACAAGTGGGTTAAGATCAGCTCCATCGAATGTTAAACATTTGACTAAGATATATATGTACGTGGGCGAGTAAGCATCGCGTTTACGGGCATCACGTAATTCGTGGCGCCACTTCAATTACACCCACACGTCTATCTCAAAAAGTAGTTTACTTGCTAAAAATACATGAAACAAAGCAAAATAGACTAATTCGACTTTTCATGAATGTAATTGACCTTTATAACTGATGCTACTGTTACGTAGGCATAGAAAGAAAATCATAATTCTTCATTACGCACACCATTTTCCGCATTTTAGTGCAAATATTTGACAATCTCAGTAGCCAGACATTTCCCACCCTCGATTCTTTAAAATGAGACTTTCTTGTTTCTATATGATATACATTTCCTTTTTGTCTCTCTGACTTCTTAAAAGGGCGGGCTTTTTTCGCTCTTGTACCTCCTGGCTCCTATTAGTACAGGTATAAAATATTTAGCACAATATTTACATAAGCGAGAAAGATGTAGGTATACATATTTATACTACTTCGTTCATATTTTCAGAATCGTCCTTTTCCATTCCTTCTTTCCAGACTTCTTTTTTGCCACGAGAGTTGCGCGTCGGTACGAAAATAAAAGTGTGCTAATCGCATTACATAGTGAATTCGAAGGTCCTCGAGAATATCCCGAGGACCCTTGTAGTAGTTAACGAAAACACGAAACGGTTTCGAGACTTTTAAAAAAGCTCGCGTAAAATAACAAAATTACTAGATGGAGCAGACGTTCGTATAAAAATGTGATCACTCTCTACATTCACTTTTTATCGCATTGACGTCATCGATTCTCGATGAAATTGCTTCTTTTAGAACAGGAGGTCAATAATATAGTATTTTTCCTAGTGTTGCATATATTTGAGTGAGATGAGTGAAAAACGATCAGAAAAAATAAGATTCTCAAACCATCTGCGAGAACTCTTTGATGTCTCAAAGAATGCTCGCGCAGGAACACAATTTAAATTTAATAATTAAAATTATTTTAACGTCTCGTTTGACATCGAGATAAAATGAGGAGTTCGAGAAAAACTGAAAAATAACAAAAGAAGACGTCGCGTCGTGCAAAATTAATTTTTCCAATTTTCCATTCTCCCATTATTCCTAAATTTTCGCAGAAATTTATACATACATATATAATATAAGAAATATTAAATAATTTAAAAAAATTTAAAGAGATTTCAAGTAATTTCAAAGAATTTCATAGAGCTTAAGAATTTTCAAGAGATTTCACAATTGTTTAATGTAATTTGTTTAATTTCATTTAAACAGATTTGTGTAAATCCAGCTCTATAACTTTTAATGAATATGCAAAATTTTACAACGTTTAACATTTTAATTGGCCCCTCGTATTTTGTGCTGATATTACTCAAAGATTGGATTCCCTATCCATTCTATAAGTCTTCAGTCTTTAGATGATAAATTTTGTCGGACATTATCAATGTTCAGTGTCTGTAATGGGCCTTCCCTTCATCTTTTTATGTCCTATGACGTCAATGCTAGCTCAGGTATGTGGCGAAGGGCCTCAAAAAGAACAAAATTCTTTCTTAACGAATGAAGATTCGTACCTGCTTATCGTCGTCAGTAGGAGGATAAAAAAATAAACTAAGCCGTCGTTATATGTAAATATTTTTCGTTCCTTACATAACCAGAAGTGAAGTAAATTACGTATTATATAGATTATGTGTTTCATAAATGATATATTCTATAAATTATATAAACTCAGATAAACAAAAGTCTTATACTTTTACAATAATATTTTAACGCTGGAAGTATAATAGACATTTACTTTCTTTGAATTTAGTCTTTCGAGAACTAAAATTGAATCTTTCGATTTAAAATCTCAGTGAAATGCGAAACTGCGATTTCGTGCAGCTCACATGCTATATTGCTCACATGCACTGATAAAAGTTATCGCACTTCGAGGAACCTTTTAAGAATGGATGTGTCCCAACGACATTATCACCTGATGTAACATATATCAGGCTCTTACCAACGCTCGAATTTCAGACAGGCGTGAATTTTCTATCTGATTTAAATTGAAAGTTACTTTTACTTCACTTTGTTCATTCCTAAAATACTTTGAAAATCCTCTCCAAATGGTGATAAAATATTTTCAAATGCACGAAGTAATAAGTTGACTTTAAATTTTAACATACATATAGGTACATACAATATATACCTAAAGTGTTAAAGTAGGCTTTAATCACTTGCATTAAATTTTCTTTCCGTTTTTATTGCCGCCATAAATTTTCTTTTTTGAGAAAACTAAACCCAAGCTATTACATACTCGCACACATTGTATCTATCTTCTGTAATCTAGACTATAGACGATACGTCAACTGGATTCTCGGATAATATCTCTTGTTACAAACGAACACTATCGAAGATCTCGAAGTAGAAGGAGCAATATTCCAGCCATTCTTTTCGCAGTCTTTATTCTCTTTTTCCCAGCTTGCATATCAGACTGCACTTCTGCACTCAGATCGACCGACAAACTCGTATATCCAGTTCCTTTATTCTGTCTCCATGAAACTAATACTGCTAAAAAATTCTGACAAGAGGACCAAATCAACCTCTCTATACCTAAAATTTAAATTTCCTTTTGAAAATTACATTCAATTATTATTATTGGTGTTGCGTCGCAATATTAATAATATAATACTTAAAAAAAGGAAATATATCATCCTCAGACATTATAAAAATTTATTCAACTTAAATTTTTCCTATTCAAATTTCAAATATAAATTTCTGAACTAGAACTTTTACTTAAGTTATTATACTTTTGTCCAGCGGATTATTTTTAAAAATGTCTGAAATACTCTACAAAATTCGCAAAGTTTTTTCGTTGGAGTTTTATATCAGGCTCGTAAATGACGCCATTCATGTTGCAACGTCGCACATGTTCGCATCCCTCATGCATTTGCTAACATAGGAGTTAAACACCCACACTTTTTAAAACTACACTCACACCTAAATAGAATTCGCCTCCCTTCTTTATCTCGGTAACGTCCAGGAGCGGTTTAAGAGCCCATATTTTTTTATCGAACTTTTCATAGTTTTTATTTAAAAAGACACTATTACAAGAAAAATAGTGGGTTAAACTTTTTTTATACACTTAAATTCTATGAATAGATTCAACAGCATGTAAAACATAAAATTCTACATTATATACATATATTATATATTTAAATATAAATACTATAGGTATATTAAAATCGAAACATAGATTGTTGAGAGATAATAATGCAATTCTGTTTTTCCTCCATTGTAGTTCTATAAATAGCTATTTTTTTATCAGTATATTATCAGTTGCATATGTGGAGAAATGTTTTATTCACAGTTATTTGATTGGTTGTGCCAGCCCTGGTAGCAACCCATTGCCTCTCCTTCCAGCTGAATTCGACTGCATCAGGGTCACACTTTCCTTCCTCTTTCTTCCTCCCTCGTACTCACTTCCTCTTGAAGGCTCCTCTTAACTCTCTGCCTCGCTGAAACGCAATTCGAGTTTAACCTTCACCATGTCCTATGCCTCGCGACCACACCTACACACCCACCCAATATCCACATGATTACAACAACCACCAAAGCAAAACCAAGCCCCTCGCCTCTCTTTTCATCTAAATACATACATAGATCAGATGGGCCTTCCTTCGCCTTCCTCTGGCAAACAGGGACTCGTTTCCGCGATGCAAACTTTTTAGACCAAGAACTGCCTTCGAGATTTGCATAATCTTATATAACGACCCGCTGAGTTAGCTGGTTCCTCTTTATAAAGAGGATGAAACGAAGTCAGGGACATTTATGGGACAGGATTCTTTGGAAGAAGTATTATAGATACGAAGAGACTTTCGGTATCCTGATACTATTATAAGCAGGCTGTTATTTAATACTTGATCCATAATTTTTAATGAGAGCATTTTCTCAGATTCAAACTTATTAGTATTCTGATCGGCTGAAATTTAAATGTTTTAATTTTTTTTATTTGTAGTCTAATTTTTGTAATTCTTTTAAAAACACTTGACATAACTAGTATTTTTTTTAAATTCTTTGAAATTCTTAAAACTATAGCTGTAAAGTTGTATTAACGTTCTCGAGATATGGTACGATCGCAAAGAAGCGTGATACACATATACATCCGGTCAATTTGAGCTTCTTACTAGAAATATTCCACTTGAAATATTTTCCAAAAAACTTATTTTTCGGATTTGGATGTTATCGCCACAACAAAGCTTCCTCTATGGGGAAGCAAAAAACTTTAACATCTCCTAAAATTGCTTAAAATCTCTTAAAATCATTTAAAGTCACTTGAAATCTCTTTAAAAATCTCGGACAACTCTGCATAAATTTCTGTTAGTGTTTCAGAAAGGCCACGTCCTTCTTTCCTTCCGCATTGTTCAAGACTTCACGCTTTGTGGATCTTCAAGGAAAGGACATAGTAGCCTTGAACTCTAATTCAAGTTTCGCAAATTTTCTAGGATTAAAGAAAGAAAATCTTTTTTCGGTGCGCTTGACTGAAACTTGGGTCATTAAATTTATTTTTTAAGTATGTCATTTTATAAATTATTGATAATGCTTTATTGCATGTATATGTAGGAGCCTATAGACTTCTTAAAGTATAGAGAGAACGTCGAACGATAAATTTGAATTTAATCGAGCGTGAAGACGATCCGTTAATTAAATACAGTAGCTCTTTGCAAACGGAGCAATAAAATTGATCTCAAAGAGACTCAAAAATTTTGCTAATATGCTTCTTTGTTTAAAGTGTTTCGAGGGAAGTGGGAGTAAGTAATTTATAGATCCTTTGATATACTACTTTTGCAGTAAATAGGTTCAAAATATTATTATTGACTTATTAAAATTAATGTATCGATCCATTATTAAGAGATCATTGAAAAATAATACTGAGCAGATTTATTTAGCACAATTATTATCAATCTTTCAGTGTCACAATATATATATATATATATTTTACAAACAACAGATGTGTTTTTCTGCACAAAGATCTTAAAATGAATGAATCTATAGATGCAGTCACACATTTACAAAAAGCGATTAGATGACGTTTTAATTATATACAAGTGCAGCGGTGAGTGGAAGCATTTTAGGTACAGCACATTCAGGGATATCTATCGTGATGAATGTTATTGCAATTGAAGCGATAAAGGCTGATAAGGAGGTCCCGGTATGGTAGACGTATAGCTTGTTTTTCGTGTTTAAAGAAAGAGAGGAATTTAGAGGACAAAAGAGAGTGACAAGGAAAGGATAAGAGAAAGAGAAGGCTCAGAGTCATGAAAATTATACAACTGCAACTTGTTTTTCTGGCGCTAGCTCCCCAATAAAAATAACGCTTGTGATTCACGCGCATTCGATTTGCAAGTGGCGATGTAAATTTCAGGCTTATGTAATGAAATATATACTCCAAATATTTGAACAAAAAAAATTCAACGTTTTCGTTGGTAGGAAAGTATAAACTCCAGCTGGTGCTTCACATTTTTATTAATTTATTTTATTTTAATTCGAAGCCATAATTACAAAAATGACACAAGATTATCTTACTTTTATTTGCCTCGCCACTCTTATTTGAGACAAATAAAACGTTATCTATAAAGCAAACAAGTTTCCTAGGTAATATTTATTTACCGAAATCAAATAAAGACATGAGAATGTCAACTCGGTAAGGACCATTTGATTTGGCCCCTAAATATAATACATAAATTAATCTAATGTAGGGGCCAAATTAGGGTCTTTACAGAGTTATCATTCTCATATATATCTGAATTCTTATACTGACCGAAAAAATGCATTTTTTCGATGCGTAGATAAATTTGCCTTGTTTGTAGAAGAGAGTACATACTTAAAACTTGTTAGTACATTCTTCATGTATTGAAAACATGTTTTTTAGTTTCTCGTTAAAGTGGAAACAGAATATTGGTAAAAAATGTGTCACTGTGATATTAATAAAATAATAGTCTGTGCGAGTCGTGATAAAAAATATTATTCTTATACAAAATGTGTACATTACTTTTGTTACATGCTATTTTTATATAACATGATGTACATGATAATGAAAAGAATTTTTAGTTGTAGTACTTATTATTTGTTCAAATCAGGATAAAATGCCACAAAAAAACTAAACTAACATCACAAGAAATATATAAAATAAAAAATATATATATATAGGTATAAAATTTTGATTTGACACGCGCGTATGCAGAGTGTCATAAAAAGTTTCCGCCCAGTGGCTGTTCATGTCAAATCACGTCTGGCAGTGTCATTCGACGGAAGTAGCACGCAGGGAGAATAAGTCTGCCATAAAATTTCCCACGTGTGGCTTTAAAAGCATCGATTCTTTTCTATATTTTTGGCGTAGGTAGAACCGTGCATATACATTCGCTGCCGAAAAAATGCATGAATGCACGTGGAACGCATAAGAAGCGAAAATTAGTCGCCGACACAATAGACGTTATTTCGTATACGTTCTTTTTCGGGCACGCGGTACTTAGGCTCGCACAATGCACGATATAATGCATATGCGATCAATGGCAGGATATGCAAATGCACTGTGGAGAACGGAGGTTGTAGGTTACGCTGGAATTTGCCGATTTACATTAAAATCGAATCGAGACAAAAGGACCGAGTGCAGTTTCGATCCCAGGAGATTGATTGGAGGGCGGAAGCGAAATAAGAATAAGGTACTCCTCATTCCTCGACATCTTCCATCGAGAAAATTTTCCGCACGAGACTTCTTCCCCGAAATCAGTGAAGCGAGGAATGATTCTCTGAGACTTTTGCGAATTGATCTCGTTGATATGCAGAGGTTCTTTTCGGCGAGAGAAACAAAAAGTTCAGCTGAAAAGATTCAACGGATGTGAATTGTAATAGTGAAGAAAAAGACGAGGGGAGTCTAAACTCAAAAAGTTTTCCGCAATTTTGCAAAGTTTTGAAGGAAATATAAAAGACATGATGTCCTTACAATTTCAAATATTTTCCAGTTAAAAAATGTGTCATTTTCAATTATCCCAACTGATATTGTTGATATTCTCATATCAGAGAAACACCACTTCATCAATCTTTTGCAAAGTTCTCACAATCTTGAAAGGTCGTTTTTAATGTAACAAGATTTAAAAACTCCCTATCAAACTTTTGCAACACTTCACTTCACATCCAACCCTTGTCAGAAACTTTTCTTCCAGACCTTTCTTAACAAAAAACGCGAATCTTAGAATGATCTTAATTTTCTTCTGTGAACTGACTTATCGCAAATAATTATTTATGGGATAAATTAAAGAATTTTTGCTAGTGAAATGAAAGGACAGATATCCTTTCGCGAAATTGTATTTGAGAGAAGTAGAGTAGGAAGGAAGCGCGAATCGTGCAGATGGCTGTCGGAGTCCCACTGGCCCAGTTCCGGCTTGTTCGCTTCATCCCCTGCATTGCAGCAACGGCTGCACCGGCTGCACCTTGCTCGTGACGTCAACGTCACCCGCTTAGCAGAGAACCACCCTCTCCTAGTTTCACCCCCTGAAATTTCAACTCGACCCCTCCTGAGTAGAATCGCGTTGCAACCCCTCTGCTCTAACGCCGGCGCCATTCCTCTTTCGCAGACCGCGTTGCATCCCCTAAGCTCCTACTTTCTACTATGCTATAGTAATAGCATAGTATAGTCCGATAGGATGGCGTAGAAATCTCGAAAGCATTTCGTCCTTTTTGCTCCTTTACATTTTGTCTCTCTTTTCATCTTTTCATCTTTCCCCAGTTTCTCCTCTTTCCCTTCTCGTTTGAGATTCCCGCCCCTGCAGTCGTCTCACCCTCTACTTCCTTTTGGCTTATCGCTATCTCTTTTCTAGATTTACTACCCTTTGTGCATCTTTAACTGCTTTTGTTTCGCAGCTGGGATGCTCTTGATTCATAATCATCAACCCAAGACTATTGAGCCGGGTTGCTTGGAAATTTGTGTAGATATGTTTTTCGTGTAATTACACGAAAAACATTTGTTCCGTAAAAATCTGGGAATTGAAAAAAAAATCTAGAGAAATGTACCGCTTCATTTACCAGTTTTAAGTTGCTCATTTTTAAATTTGATACGTAAAAATGATCAAACTGAAAGAAAATGTCGGAGCATAATTTTTGACAAGCGTATGATTTTATACACTATATATATGCCTGTATTATCATAATTTTCCAGTAATTCATAAGCACAAAAACACTTCTAGTTACAGAACGAGATGTGAAACAGGTTTGAAAACTGTCCCTATACGTACAAATTGCGCGAATGAATTCAAAAGGTCGTATCTCTTATGTTCATGTGCACATAGTAGTCACGCCTATCTAGTATTAGTTTCACGATATTTTTTCCTTGAATAGATTTTAACCGGTATATTTATGACTAAGACAAGATTTATTAAGATCAACATTGTAGTATTTACTCAGTTGTGTCATTTGCATTTTTATGCACATCGTAATAACAAATACGTTAGACCGTTACAAATGTAGCTTCATTTTATGGAATACTTAATTATTCTTTAATTATACATTACGATTCTTTATAAAGTGGTTTTCGTGATCATAATTAATTTGATTCATGCGTTAAAAGACTATATGACATATATTTAATTGTTTTCATACCCCATTGTTTCGTACCCCAAGTAATTTGTTTTCGAAAGTTAAGCCTTATATAAAATAAACACCACCTTTACATTTAAGTTGAGTCCTGCTAGGATTGCGCATCGATCCAGCCTGGATATTTCGCGACTCTACAATTGAGACTTAAAATTGTATTTCAGTTTGAGTGACACAAGCCAAACCCTATATTCGCTGCTCCCCTCGTAATCTGGACTGTGGGGAATACCAGAAACGGAATTACAGCTTCCCGAATCGCTTTGTAAGCTTCATCGATTAATGGCGCCACCTTCTACATACTACAAGAAACTTGGTGAGTCCAAACTCTTTATAGACTTTTTACATTATTAATTAATATATTGCACTTGAAATGATGAAGAGAACATTTTATCCATCCATAAACTGAAAAATTTCATGGAACACTATTTACCGTATTTCTTGTGATGAATTTCAATATGAATTTCTTGTGAAAATTTAATTGAATCCATTCAATTTCAATCAGAAAATAGCGGGACCGGCAAAAACGGGGTAGGTTAAGAGTTTAGAGTATTGGAGTTGGTTGGCGTTTAATGAAACTGAGAGAACGAGCACAACGAGTAACCTCTGAGAGGTGATTTACGATGGGTTGTGTTTGTTTTAAGCCATTGCACACTCGAGTTTGGAATGTGTGCTTTTTATGTCCAAAAAGAATGGTCAAAGTATAAAGCCATCACGTATTGAAATTCAGCAGACTTTTATATGCACTTTCGGTGCTTGGTTGTTCAGTGTATGCTGGACATTTGGACACGGCCGTCTGGTTGGCTGCATGATATACCTTTTATGGCATCATCGGACTTATTGCAGATCACTGTAACGCAATTGAACAAGGGAAACCGGTACGAATCTTGATCAAAGTACTCGCCAAAGTATATATATATATATATATATATATATATACTTTGGCG
>CAJFCO010000044.1:2017050-2041823 GCA_904066015.1 Synergus gifuensis | reverse complement strand
AAGGACGCACATTATAGACTTTTATGAGAAGGTAGTGCTCATAACATAATTTTTTTTTAGTTAACTTCATTCATTCTAATAATATGTATATAAATCACAGTTATAGTTTCCCGAAATCTTATCTCCCAGTCTGAAAGGATACATTTCTGTGTAAAGAAAGAAATCCATCATCGAAAACGCGACACGCATGACCGCGCGAAGTTTGGCATTCGACCTTTTCTAGATCTGATATATGCCGCGATTGGAACCCCCTCACGTCGAAAGCATGCACCCTGTGAGTCTGGAGAGATAACCGCGCGTGTACATCAGGGGTGAATCGTTCTTTTCTTGCACCAGAACAGGGTTCTTCGTCGTAAATAGAAATTTGAAGAATAAGGGTGAATAAGAGGTCGCCTTCTATTCTTTTGTTAACAACAACAACCGGTACAAGCGGGACAAACCGGATGCTTTCGAGCTTCGCACAACCCGACGCGCGCCTCTCTCAAGTTTTCTGGGATTGTGGGGTGCAGATGTCGGATTGCCCACTCTTGCGTTTTCTTCGGGGATACAACCCTCGACTAATCTTTTGATAAAGGTCATCGAGAAGTGAAAAACGCGTGCCACATTTTATATATCTGTAGTTTTTGTTGTATAATCCACGCTCAAAATGAGATTAAAAGAGTTTAACACCAAAAAATAGAGTAACCCAGAAGTAAAAGGGGCAGGGGATGCACATGAACGAGGGAACATTAGAGACCGTTGTTGAATATCCTTTTGTGTTTGATTCTCGGTACACTGAATGTATGCCTGTGAAACGGAAGGTCCGTTCTTTTTTTTCTTTTTTCTTTAGGTCTTTTGGGCCTTTTAGGTTCCGGACTTTTCGTTACGGTATGTGTTATTGTCTACTTTCCGTTCATTGCGATCGTGAGAAAAGCGCAATGTCCCTTTTTAGAGACTACATTTTCATTTCGAGACAATTGGTGCATCGGCAATATAGGGGCGTTCAGCACTTTCGATCCTAACCCATTTTTAACCCATTGTGTTACATATAATGCGCAAGTAGGTGATTTTTTATACACCCTTTTGAAGCAGCAAAAATTTTAGAATATCGGATATCCTTGCAGCAAGCAAATGAATATTATATACATATGCAGGGTGTAAAAATTATTTGTCCTGTGGATTTTTTTAAATCCAACGCCGAGTAAATTTCTCCTAGTACTTTATAATATAAAAATAATTGCGTAAGTTCAAGGAAGGTTTTCATCATTTTTTCGTCGTTGCTGAAGCAGTAAAAATACCCTCAATTATCATATCAGCATGTTATGCAGTCGCTGCAATTATGTGTGGTCTGGATGAGTAATAGCAATACATCTTGTGGACGTTTTGATAACGATTAATGACGTATTATCCACGTAAATAATATTCATTCGAGCTAAATTAATCTCACGCCTACTAATGCAACTAAAGTAATTTCAAAGTCATCAGTATGCTCCATTTCAAAGCATGTAAAAAAACTTGTAGGAAAAACACCATCAAAATATCGGTTCGCTCTAAAAATATTTGTTCAGACTCTTATTATGAATCCAAACATAATTTTTATTTCAGTAAAAGAAAATATCTTTCGTTTATTAATTTTGAAAGACTTAGAAAAGCTTACAATTAATTTATCGAGTATAGAATATATTCAATGATATTAATGGCATTGTCATTTATTCACACTGCATTTTTCTTCCCCCTAAAAAATCCTAAATGCGTACATTGTACGGGGACGCAGAACCTTTTAGTGGGAAATGAAAAAAACTAGTACTATATTCATGGGGTCCATCAATACGTATTGGTTACTTTCAACTACCAGCGCTGAAAAGATAGATAGAATGATCGATTCATTTAAATCCAATCCTTCAAACGTCACTTAAATTTTCGGGCTTGTGCTACAAAAACCAAAGAGACAAGGATAAAGGATTCAGGAGGGCCGATTCCATTATCGTAGGATTTAATACCCAAAAAAATGTTTCTTTGTTCGTTCGACCTTTAAAAGTTCTCCGAGTTTTTTCTTTTACAAAACATGAATCATTTTCTAGTACACTTCATAATAAAAAAATTATCAGTTAACTTCTTTTTTTTTATATTTTGTAACTGATTTTCTATTAACGAACAGGTGTAAAATATACAAAACACGATAAAAAATTGATCTATTCACCTCGTGTCTTTATTTACTCGAAAATAGATCACTTTCAAAAAAAGGTGTCATCTTCCCTAGGGCACAAAAAATCACCCAGATCACTCATTCTGCGACAACCTGACTTCTGTCTAAGATCGTCGATCAGCCATTTTCACACAGCTGTCACAATATTACCGTTTAGCTGTTCTTAAATTAAATGCCTGCAAAAAAACTTAAACCGCGCATGAAAATATGTAGATAAAAACTTGAGTTCAGATTTTCTAGACTAAAGACTAATTTCAAAATATTTTTTTTTTTGGCCGCCTATTAAAGTTAGATTCTATCCAAGCCGATCTCTTCTTTTTACTAGAAAAGATGAAGGTGACAAGAACTGATGCTATATAGATTCTTTGAACTTTGAGAATGAGCCAATAAATATTTAGCAACGAACAAAGGTTCTATTCTACAGACGCGACGTCAGCTTAATCTTGCGCGATTGAATTCGCGATTAAAAAGACCCTTCGATAGAGTCTTCCATAGAATCTCTGGATGGCATAAGCAATGAATCAACATGCAATAAAAGAGAAGGGAAAATCCCTGCAGTGTCGGTTGCTTTTGGCATTAGATTTGAAAAGAGTAGTGCGATAATAGGCAGAGATATTCACCGGATTTCGATCGCTCTTGTTGCACCCCACGCTATATATTGGTCTATGCAAATTGTCAAAGTAATCGTTACCATCAATGCGACGAACAGCAGGCCGGAAACCGAGGCGCTAGCTGACCCACATTTTGCGCAGATGCACGCCTTGTCGGGCACCCTACCTAATTTAAATTCGTTTAAAGGCTGCATTTCATTATACTTGTGCACTTTCTCTATGGTGCACCTTCCGTATTTGTCACATGCGTAGATACTCAAATGGGAGACGCGTTGCGTGAACTCCATTGCACGTTTTATCGGAAACTTTCACCAGCGACGACAGTTTATATGCTTAAAAAAAGGGTATATTTTAAGATAACTAGCAAAATTTAGAACAAATGTGGCATAATGACAATTTTTATTAATGAAAATACTAATAAAATACAATTTCAGGGTGTTAATTTTTGAATTTGAGATTGAAACTGCAGGAATGGAGTAAGGTAATAAATAAAGAAAAACTTATCTTGTAATTGAAAAAGTTTGAAGAAAGAAGAAGGGCATCTACAACGAATACTTGGATAGGGAAGATCTATTAGAGGCTTCTGTAATTTATTTCTTCACTCCTCATTTGAAGCCAGATTATGACTGGAATGAGTAGACGACTTGGTTTGCATATTATCCTCTAAATCTGAAATATTAATTTCTTGTGCATGGATGAAGATTAATTAGCTACACTTTTCAAGCCCTGTAGCATGCGATTATTAAAGACAAGCTGTTATAAGCGCGTTTAATGAAGGGAAAAAAAATATGTTTTCTTATTTAAACTCCCTCTGAATATACAATCAAAAAATATCATTTTGATGCTTCTTGAAATCAATCTATTAATCAAAATCTTGCTCAAGGATTAGATTGAAAATCATCTATGTAATTAAGATTTAATAAAAGTGGAATTTCTCCTGCTATTCGAAATTCATTGTGACCTCGAAAAAAGTTGTCCCGAGAGTGAGTACAGTGGGGAACAGAGCTCGGCGCTATTCTCCTTTATTACATACTCATGAGTTCTCTCAGCTCTATTTGCGGTTACGATTCCTTAGTTCCTTGGAATCGTTGAAACGCTTTTCGTCGTAAGTAAACTCCAAAGTTTTCGGTCATAAATATGCTGGACGCATTGCTAAGGGGAGTCTCTCTTTGTTTGCTCGTCCGTCGAAGTTTCCTGAGGGAGGAATATGGTGGGACCGAGATTCTTTTCTAACGTAACTTTTAGTCGAGATAGGCGGTCCTTGGAATCTAATTATCGCCACGGTTACTTCAAATTTTGATTATTTATGCTTCTTCTTTGTTCACAACTGAATATACAATCAATACATACAATTTCGAATTGCGTTTCGCCATGTTTCGTTGGAAAGGTTGCAGTTCGATCGGAAACGTAGACCCCTGATGAAGGACCAAAGCGACCCTCGCAAAACAAGAGGATAATATCGAGGGCTTATGAAAATATCGAGTTGGCGAATTTGAAACAAAGAAATAAAAAGGGGAATGTGCAAATATGTACTCTGAGACTCGAAAACGTCCCTCGATGGACGTTGACGTAAACGCAGGTAACATTCAACGCCTAAACGACACTTGAAAACGACTTTTGGCGCCTTTAGTGAAAGAACACTTTGGAAAGAGACTCACCCCGAGTTAGCATAAGGTAATTCTGGAATAGAATGAGTTCGTAACTGGGGAAAGAAGCTCGAGTGAGAATCACAAAGACTTTTTAAACGACTTTCCCCAGCATCGAGCATAGCAAATTGTATATCAAATTTACTGTTAATCTGACACTCCATTTAATTTCCATTTTCATCTGTGGTGGAGACTTTTCGTAAAGAAGGAATGTTTAAATTGAAAATAATCAGTTTGGATTGGTTTGTGCGATAATACTATAACATAACTTAAGAAAACCTAAGTATGTACTTGAAAAATCCAGATGGCCGAATAGGGTGATCATTACCTATAATTTCCGTACGTTGGCTAGAAGGAAAATAAAAAAAACGGTTCCCCTCGAGTGTACTCGAGGGAAAGAGTCCTGTGAAGCTTTCTTGTGCTTGGGTGATCTTTTCAGGAACTTTTCCCTCCTCGAAAGCTCCCACAAAGGGATCAGCGAGTCCGACGTTGTAAGCCTCGACGAGAGTTGGGACTTTGCCGTCAGCCCACCTATAAAGTGTAAACTTGCTGTAGGCTGACGTCTGTTCAATATGAAATGCGAGTGAAAATGTATTAATGACGAAGGGGCACGCGAGTGAAATATTGTATAAATATAGAGGACAGTTGGTGGAAGTATATAAGTACATATATATTTACATATGGTATTTAGAGCGTGTCGAAAAACAGGGTTACAATTAACCGTTTAAATTAAACGAGCATTTTTGTATTTCATATCAGCTTCGTGCTGATAACTTCTGAAATCTCTTGAATTCTTTGAAATATTTAGAAATAATTGATAATTTTTAAAACTGTTTCTTTTTTTTTAATCCATTGAAAACTGTCGAAATCCTCGAAAAAATGTTTAGATTAAATCATTGACAACTCTAGTTCTATTCACAAAAAAAAACAAAGTGTGAATCTAACACCAGTTTCAGGGTACTATGTACCTGCAACAAAATTTACTCTCGGTGGTGTGCATATCACCCAGCAAAGAGGGTATCATTTCCCTTGGACTTGGGGTACGCTGTCAATTGTTTTGATACTTTTGCGGCCAAAACAAAAGAAGGCGTTTTCGTTCCCAGAGTCCGGGTGTAGATTATACCCCACCTTGAAATAACCTGCAACAAATTATACTCCAGACTTTTTACTGTGTTAAGTATTTTGTAGAAAGATATAAAATCCTTCGATTTTATATCATCATTACTCACATCGTCATTAACAGTCCCCATAAACCAACCCCTGACCTTGGACGTCCCACTGTTTTTACAAGACCCCAGAACAACACACCATTTGTCATCGCAATCGACACATCCATTGAAATTTCGAATACAGGAAGACAATCCGAGCTTCCATCAATCCCATTTGAAGTAAGAAAGCGTATCGAAACGACAATTTGGGGCGAAAGACGCTAGCGAAGAATTTCGAGTGCATGTTACGCTGTTCTTTGTTGCGAATCGTCCTCCGGATCTAACTACATCGGAATGGATCCCTCGGAGTAGAGAGTAGTCAGTAAGATAGGAGGACAAAAACTGGGGAGGTGCCGAGGGTATACCGAGTTTTAGGTCCAATAAAAATCCATACAACGACATTTGCGGTACTTCATTCAGAGGAGGAAAGAATAATGCGGAGAAGAACTTGAGAACTACTTCACTTACAAACAATGCTCAGGTAGTTCAGGAGATTCATTCGTATTATCCATTTTTATATGCGGTCTAATTCTCATGCTTCTACAGATCCTAAAAAAATCTCACCATTATTTTTTATCTTTGATATAGTATTTCGGATGTTGAATTAGTTTCACTGGGCGGCTGTCGGACCGGAAAAACTGGGAAATTAGAGTGGACTTATATAATACTTAATAATAATAAAAAAATCCCATAGAATTCAGTAAAAAATTTTGTTGATATTGTTATGTCCTGATGTAAGTGATGGTTATTGTCGTTTGGTATATAAACGATGACGGAACAAAGGTATACACGGAAAATTCGGGATCATTATTTTCACGGAAGGTGGAGACTCAATGGTCTGCACTCAACGAAATCCTTCACGCCCTATCGACAATATTACGATTCCACCCTTAATCAGGATAACTCGGTAGGACGTGCGTATTATGTGTACTTATTTCACAAAGTACCTATCCAGCAACAATCGCCAGATGCGTTCCGAGTGGAGATTTACTTCTAAATCAATTGCAGGGGTTTCAGTGGAATTGCTGCTTTCCACGATTATGTGCATCAGAAAATCGAATTCTTTCCCCAAAATCGTCCGTTTAGAATTGAACTCTAACAATCATTTAGTCCTTCCTCTTCTAATGGACATCATTCAATACCTATCATAAAAAAGGAGGTTACAATTACATACATCGAAACTGCTTCTAAAAACTTCTGATACATATTTCATAAACAGAAATTGACAAAGGCGCGCTTCAACACGCGCATGATATTCTAGTTTAAACAAAGATGTGTGCACTCTTAGTTACATTTGTTTCGGAAGATGAAAGAGGGCAGGCTGTAGACTACGAGGGTGAAAAGTACTTCACTCTCGTTTGAATTTGGCAATTTTCGATCCTCCAGCGGATTCTCTTTTTCCGAAACTAATTTGATACAGGTCACGTGCCTTCGCGATGTTATATATACTCGACGGATTACTTTAGCGGATGGTGCGAGGAAAGGGCGAGATGCCCTGACGTGTTCATATTTGAAATTCAGATGCTCGGATTGTTTCGCTAAATCAAGAGAAATGTTGCCCCGGTGAGTTCCTGGGGAGGTATCAACAGACTCCCTCTACTCGTCACACTTTTTCTTTCTTTCGCCTTCTCAGAGTAGAAAACGTCAACGTCGGGATTGTACATTTACGGTTAAATCACTTTTGTTTTTCATTGTCATCGTCTATACTCTATACCTGCCTCGAAGCTCTCGTGTTTTTTACTCTACGATCCTTCTTTTTCAAACCTACTCTCATTTCGAACTAGATTTGACTTGAATATTATTTTCAATTTAATTTTAAAGTCAGGGTCATAGCTTGGTGAAAATGATGGTGACGTATTTTTTGAATAAGTCTTGTCATAAAAATTTGTTAATTTAGAATAAAATTTAATTTGCCTAGCTAATATAAACTCTACGGAGAATATATGGCGTTTACTTATGACTCATTAAAAATATCCCGTTGCCCTAAAATCCTTTCGTATAATGATACATTCTAAGCAGGGCTGCAAACTCCCGAGGTTAAATTAGGAAGGTCCATCTGTACTTTTTCGATCATTTCTATTTGTTATTCTCCTTTCTTTGTTTGTCTACAGAGAATGCATTCAACAATGCCACATCATTACAAAGATCTGTTTATTTTTCCTATTTACATAAAGACTTTGTTATCCTTTATAAAAATCTGCCATTTGGTGGTCAAATCAAATCTAAATATAAACATGATAATATTTTATAGTAAATGTCAAATTTCTCTAGATTTATGAACTTCAAAAAAAGGCACAGATGAATTATAGTTGAGGAAATTAAAAAATATGTCTTTCAATCGTGCACCCTAAATATCAAAATGCAATAAATCCGACTTATTTTTCCATTTGAAGTATTAGAACGTGTCGAAGCCAGTGATTTGATTCCGCTTATGTAATACACGATACCACTTATAGACAATAAGGGAAGCAACAAAACTGATTTGTACGAATCATGTCTTGTCTTATTACGATATATGGGGCATATCTAATCGGCTATAACCGTGCCCCATCCCTTTTATTGTATATATCGAAGTTAAATTTACTCGGCAGTGAAGGGCTACATTTTCACCCCCATGTGCGCATAATACCTACATATATATCTGCATGCTTACTCGTTTTTGTCCTCCTTTTTATATCGCACCGTGCGAAAAACGCGATGACGACGCCGAGGATGGCGTCAGGCCTCACCCGTGGTTTCGAATTATTCATCCGGAGCAATAACTCAGAGCCCTTTTAAAACGATCGAGAATGATTTAACGTGCATTGTAGTTGTGTTCGCACGCGAAATTTACGACTATCGTGTCCTCTTCTATATAACCGTTATATGTTCGTTAGCATAAGTCATATCTTCAGGATTTTAAAAAGTTTTTAAGAATTTTCACAAAATTAAACAAATTTTAAGATGTCTTAAAAGATTTCAAAGGATTTTAAGAAATTTTAAGTGACTTGCAAAATGGTTTGGGGAATTTTTGATAAATTTATATTATCATTTCTTTCTAATTCTTTTAGAATTGAATTCATCCTCAATTCTAAAAATGAATTTTTGTAAAGTGGGTCCAAAATCTGAAATTCGGTTGAAATTGGACGGAATGAACATGTATAACAGCGAGTGTGAGGCGCATATTCACGTGCTATTTTCTTCTGTTTGGAAGCGCATTTCAAGGTTACGATAATTTGCGAAAGAGAGAAAAGGGGCGAGAATGAGTGATGGAGAGAGAGAAAAAGTGAGAGAGAAAAAAAAAGTGGGACCTACCGGTGGTATGTTATATGAGGAGCAGCTGGAAAGTAAGCACGCGGGCCCAAGGCCTTCCCTTGGCTTTACCTTTATATTGCGCACATGCTTAAATCATATGTGCCATTCCGGCACAAGAGAAGTACGTAAAGACCCCAGAAATAAAGAGGTGCTATACGTATTTCTTCACTAGAATATGTATTTCTATTTTTTATATTTCTTGAATAATTTATTTCCATCATTGAAGAAAAAATATTCATTATTAGAAAATAAGAAATCTAAAAGCGGAAGCGTTTTCTAACGATATAAAAAATGCCATAATTATAAACCCAAACTTTGCTTAGAAGTGATAATTTGCAAAGCGTAGACTCAACTTCGAAAGGAGATCTTCTTATGTATTAGCAAATACATATAATGCATAATTTTACATCTACATCATTCGAAGGTCGAATTAAGTATCACTGAGGGCGAACACTGCTGAATTATTCATGCATTTTTTTCGCTTTGCAAACTGCTTTCCTACATGTATTCAATTATTTAAAAAGTTTTAGTGTTTCCCGCATATTACGAAAATTACACGAAAAGTCACTAACAAAGGTTTTACAACGTGATCTGCAAAGGTGATAGACATAAGTCAAGGTAGAACTTGAAACAAAGCAGAAAACGTTAAGATCATATGATCACCAGATTCAACGTTAGAGATTTGTTAAGTTATATTAGTCTCGACTTTAATTTCTTGTCAACTCTCATCTCGGTAACTAGCCTCTTATGTTTACCTGATGTTTCTGTATATACTCAAGGACTCAAATATTATAAATCACTAGCAAAAATTCATCCCTTAAAATGAAAGTAGGTGAATCACCTCAATTTTTAGTAATGTTAACGACAATATCTCATGCTCTTAGTGGGTCTAATTCGACTGCTACATACTTTTATGAATATCTATAACAGCCTCCCGCGCAAAGCCTTTTAAAAAGCCTCAGAAGCACGTGATTCGAAACGGTTCGTAATGACTTGGAGAATACTCTTCTAGCCGGGAAGAGGAAACTGAGCCAAAGTAAACTGTGAAAATGGACGGAAGGGAATCCCTAAAATGTTCCCTTCTTTCGTAAATTAACCTCGACATATTGCACCTGTATCTAAACTAATTTATTATTTACACATAAAGATTTCAGGATATTTCTAAATATTTCGAAGAAATCAAAAGATTTCAAAAATTTTTTAATGATTTCGTGTACTAGTAAATTATTCGAGTTTATAATAGGATTAAATTGCTCCCATTTATTATCTCTTTCAGAGACTCATTTTGCTAGTCGATAAATATTTAAATGTCATTTAAATATTAACACCATAATTTTCAGAGTTTATAATGAACCTCGCATGGACTTTAAACTCTCATTTCAATTGCAATAATTCCTCCCGTATGTAAACTTCATAAATAAAGCATAGCCCTAAGTGCACATAAAGCACTCGTTTAAAAATAACTAATCGTCCGAAAACTTTCATCTCCACCGCCTTCTGCGTTTTTTGCGTGTTTGACGCTGTACTTCCAAAGCTGATTGACTCTGATTCATTACAGAAATCGAGGTTGGGTCGTGAGATCCGAACTCAGTTATGTATTTTCGCTTTTTTTAGATCGTCAGAGCCACCAAAGGCGCCTTTAGTCTTAAATCTTAATCCCAACGACGCCGTGGATCGTAAAAGTTCGCGAGTGATATTCTGAGGAAGGCAGCCCACCAACACATCCTTAACTCCTTTAATATATTATCTTGCAAAATAAAAAAGGTCAAACGTTTCAGAATTCCTAACTCCCATGGGCCCTTCCTGGGATGTCGAGTCTTGCTCAAGGCTTACAAAAAAATATTACCTCTTTCGTAAAAAGCAAACATGTGGTGTTTGACCTATATTTGTACGTTTATGATGTGTACCATACTATCTAACTGCGCTGAGATGAAAGTACAACGATGCTCTTCAGAGTCATTCGCCGAATCTGTTGAATGAGTTACAAGCACTCTTTTAAATCCAGCGAGAAGAGATTTAAAAATATTTTAAGTGATTTTAAAAAATTCCAAGAGATTTTAAGCGATCTAAAGAGAGAGATTTAAGTTTTAAAAAATTATATATACATATATAGACGATAGAAGATATATATAGATTCCTCTGTGAGAGATAAGGCGGCATTTATATATTTGAAGCTCAAAAGGAAGAAGAGATATTCTTCAATCCAAGACGCTCGGTTTTTCGGAACAAAGGATCACATCCTCATATCCTTGAAAGATGTCTTACATTGAACTGGACATTTCTAGTCGATCGAAATGGAACCATTCGTTCTCCGAAAATGGGATTCGCATATTGTCAAATCTGCAGTGTGAGCGAATCGTGCAGACTCATTTCATTTCTGAATTGCGATCATATTGAAAATATTTCGTTTCTCTTTTGAATCGGAAAGTAAATCTCGATGGTTTTTATTACTTGTTTCATGATTGAAGGTACTTCAGGTATTAGTATAAAATCTTTTATTATGTATTAAAAAATTCATGTTACCATATATCTCGAAAATATCGAACACATTGTTGTCGAACATCGGATTGGTTTTTTGGAAATTGCGCAAATCTCTTGCGAATTGTCAAATCTATTAAAATATTTTAAAATCCTTTGATTTGAAATTGTTTAGAATTTTCAGAATCTATTAATCTTTTTAGCGAAAGGAGTGTAAAAACGAGAAATTAATAGTACACAGGGTTAACCATTTATGGGATCCTTCTTTCTTGCGTTATTTTCAGCCTCTTCATTATCAAAGGCTCGTTTCTCTTGATTTCCACAAGCAATCAAAAGTTCGTAGATGCGTCTTGAGGCTCAACTTGGTACCTACTCACCCACTTTGAGTCTCCAGGGTATAAGAATATATGGTCTCTATATGAGACCTTTCAATCCTACTGCCTTATATACACTCGGAGGCCTGATAAATGCGAGGGTTCCTTCTTTTGATGTCTAATTTACCAACAGAGATTTTTGCCCACCTAGTGCAAATTCCGCTGGAGCAAAGGAAACCCCATAGATATAGTTTTCTATGAGGAATTGCTGTGCTTACCTCTAACGGTGCATTTGTTTCTGCCTCAACGATAACGGCGATCTTCGCTCCATCTTCTCAGTACATCGGTCATCGTTTGCCAGTTATTCTTCAGAAGTAGTCATTCACCCTTTACGCGATAAGTCACAGCGATTCATTACTTGATGATTGATGACACACGTTTATTTATTATTTTAAGAAAAAATCGATGGAATTTCGTATCATTTTTGCTTATTTCAATAATAATTTGAAATTCATTCCTTTGATGATACATAAATATACGAATTTCGATGTACATTGTACACTGACACCAATTATTTAAATTTAAAATTTTCTATATACGCGTAAAAATTGTCAATTTCTACATCTTGACAATGTACACTATAAAATGTTGCCCACATCAGGATTGATTAATTTTTGACCATGAAGAGGCGATTATTCGAGCAGGACTAATGAAGCTTTGTTGAGGGTGTCTGGTGCTTTTGAAGTGAGCATCGAACCGATTGCTAATAAAGTTAGATAATTATTTTTGAGAGTCACGAGGCATATACACGTGCTGGCAGGTGTCTCTATAAATCTGCCGAAAGTCCCTGCCTATTCATGCACATTACGGTATGAATTGAAAACAAAAGTTTGCAAGGTCATTTGGAGGCTCCATATTTCCAGAACAGCAAACGAAATATTTACAATGGAGAGTGTGAATTTCTATTCACTTTAAAACCAGATTAAATAAAAAAAATAATAAAAATAACTGATTCAAATTTAGAGAGTAGGTTTGCAAAAAAGATCTTTCTATTCCTTTTTGTAAGGAAAACATTTATTATTCCGAAATAATCAATAGTCTAATAATTTCCAAATTTTGTAATTTTAATGTCAAGTAAAGGTATTTTTTATAATTAATTATTGGTTTGAGGTTTTAATTTAAAAAACGATTAAATTGAGAAACAGGACGTAACAGAGCCTTGAGTATTTTGACAGGTGCGATGGGGAACTTTGTAAGTGACGGATGTTAAATTTCACGTTTACATAAGCCTTAATTTACCAGCTGAGAATTTAAATACTTCCATCTAGTGTTTCTATTAACTTCTCCTCAAAACCGACATATCGATTTTGAAACACCGAGTGATGATGAATACCGACTAAAATGAAATGTAAACCAATAAAAAGTAAGGGAGTAAGACCAATTAAATAATGTTTTCCGAAAATGAACTATAATATTGGTAAACGATACCTTTCTAAATCAAGTTTCTTCATAGGAAAATTATAATTGCAGTCCAATTACATTAAGTGGATGTTGAAAGATCGCTACTCACATGAAAAAAGGGATCATGTTTTCGCAAGACTATATTGTAATTTCATTCAGAGAGAATATTAGAAAATTCCTTTTATAGAGGAAGCCTAAATCAGGATCACGAGACACGAAAGGCAAATATGTTTCTTTGAGTGCACGTGGCTTGAATTTTAAAGGTGTTGCAATCGATATGAGATTGAATGAATTCTCACAAATTCACAATTCAAAACAAAATCGTAACAGGTCCATAAAAAGAATATGCGATATCTGTGCAATTCTAGTGAAATTTTAAATAATATTTTCAACCTTGATTTTCGTATTCATATTAACTATTGGGCATGTAAAAAGTATTATATAGAAATTTTAGGCCCTGAATGGAAAACTATAAGATTGCATCAGACATCTGATGACGTTGAAAAATAATGCCGTGGTTTATAATAGGATTGCAAGCAAAAAAAAATCATTAGCAAGTTAAATAAAAAAGCTAATTTTATACTTTGTGTACAATTCAATGTCATTTACAATCTGCATAATCCACTTAGTGGTCAACTTATTTGCAATTCAATTACTAATAATCTAAATATCTTCAACACACAATGTATCTCTAACGATATTAAATTTTCAGAACAATTTAAAAAAATAGATAATAGACATGGGCGGCGCTACATGCCTGAAGTTTTCACACTAGGGAATTTTCACAGCACAGTAATTTTAAGGAATTTAAAGGGCCCATGATAATGGATGTAAACATTAGTAGCTTTAATAAATCATTTCTTTAAAAAATTAATTAATTTCCCCTGGGATCGAAGTGATAAAACGAAAATAAATATCCCTCTAAAAAATGTAGATTTTTTACGAGGTTAATTTTATGTGAAGGTCATTTACCATCTGGTGAAATTACCAATAACAGAATCCACAACATTTCGCACCGTATGGGACACGATTTTACGTTCTATGTATACGAGTTAGAAAATTTTATTGTGATACGGCATCCACCTGCTCTCATCATAACGGGAGGGACCCTATTTCTGACTGAGTTTCCTCTCAATCGTAAACAATGAACAACGAACAACGATATCGATGATCAAACGCAATTAACTAACCCCTGGGCAGAAAGGGTTGCTACTATGTATTGTGCTGATAATGGCGTATGCTAGTATATATATAAATAAAAGAACACGAGTTTAATATTTAGGAAGTCAGCTATTATTTAAACTTCATCCTCAGGCAAAACTGCAAAGACCTATTTGTGCAGGTGTTGTACAGATGGTATCTCACATCACCAGGGTCCTAAACTTCAGATTTTATCGCAGGAATGAGATTTTTGGACAACTTCCACGATTTATTACTAGATATTAGAATTGGAATTCTGTAAGGGCTTTTGGGTCGAGTGATTGAAAGAAATAGCTTTATGGTTTGCTATAATTAAAGTTAAAAGAAATTAAAAAATCTTCAAGAAATATGTGGTTCCACAATAAAATTCTGACCTGTAGTGGAAATTCCAATTTAATTGCACTATGCTCCCGTTTTTCCCTCAAGAAAGTAAAATCCATTTAATGAATACAAAAGCCGTAAAATTGTACTGTAACCATTATTTCCGCGTCCCTCTTCTGATATCAGACTTATCGATGAACTCAGCGTCTATTCCTAAATTCGTTCATCTGGCTTTACTTTACTTTTACCCGTATATCGTCGTATGCCACAAATAACCAGGCCGTTCTTTCTTCGTGCCCTTGTTCCTAATTTACCCGGAAAAGCCATTGATAATCGTCGAACCGTGAATCGATAGCGAAATCAACGATTCGTGGGTGCTCTTTTGCTTAAACATTGAACGATCGAAGCGTATAAAAGCGGCTGAAGGAAGTACGGAGAGTTATAGCCGCCGGAAGAGTGAGATACTCTTTCTTCCTGCTTTCGTGTTAGACTCACCAGCAGCAGCTGTCGTTCTTTGTGCGAGTTCCACTCGAGGACGAAATATCGCCACTTGCCCATTAAGAATCTAAGTCGTTTAAATGAAAAAGATAAAAGGGGATCTCACATGTGTGTTTCAGAATTAAAAACAGTCTTTCAATTGGTTGATTGAAGGCTCCAAACCTTCTTCTGATTTCTCTTATCTACATATAAACACTCCATGTTCGCATGTATCACCTTTATCAGTCTTTCTTTCTTTCTTTATTCTTTTTGAATAACTATTGAAATATCGCTCGAGTTTTATCACCCACGTATTTTTAACGTACTACTGTTGAAAATACATTGTTGAACATATTTTTGATTTTACAACACATTAAATTTTAGTAATAAAATAATAAACTTCTATCACATTTATTATGAAACTATAACATAAATTTTTAAGAGTGTTATTTTTCTAATATCTCACACACTAGGGAATAGATTCCCCTTCTCGACACCTGCTTTCGGCAGTCACCTGATTGTTGGAACACGATGAGCATACAGAGATATAGGAAGCATAATTTTCCAAAAATTGGGATCATCAGTGCGTGTAACCTATAATAGGATTATTATAAGCTTTGAAGGTGTGTACAATCGTAGGGTATATATTTCATGTGTGTAAACTATATATTTAATTGAGCAATGATAGACACAGTTTTTTTGGCAGTGACGTAAACTTCCGGTACAGCTGGTTTGCAGCGACCTAGTTCACGAGTCAGGGGATTCTAACGACGCAGTTTTCGAGCAAGTCCAAAACTCAGGGCCACCCCTTCAATTTCAGTGTTTCTACGCGTTGGTACAACCCCTCACTAACGCTATTGTCTGACACCAAGGTTGTGCTTATGATTATAGCCCTCTTGGAAGAGTTAACCCGATCTTAAAGTAACCGTTGTGAAGAAAAAAGTGTAGTTTTTGTTACAACTTCTTTTGTTATACCTTAATTTAAGTCCGTTTGCAAACTTAACGCTAGATTTAAGCCCTTCTTTAGTTCTAAAACAAGACCATTCATTTCTTATGGTCTGATTTTAAGGTTTAAATCTAGTATTAAGTCTAAAGACGGACTTAAATTAAGGTGTAACAAAAACAAGCTGGGGGCGACAGGCGACTGTATAACTTTTTACTTCCATTTTCACTTTCATACTTTCAATTTGGATTTCAAATTGAAATCCTGTTGTTTTGTTTCTTTTTTGTATTTGAATATTACTACATATAATTTCCCATGCAACACTGAGAAAATGCCTGGTTAAGTTAACCAGAATAATGGTTAACCAAAATAATAAGCCTGCTAACTCAATATTTGTTAAAAGCAAAGGGTGTCCTTAATAATCTCTTTCCAAGAAGTTTCATACTTTTAAAAAGAAGGAAGGTTCGCGTGACTTTTTTGGTTAGTTACCTTACCTTCAAAAAATGCCCCTGACAGGAAGTGGGAATGCCCGGATGTGGCATCATAGTTTCTACACCCCAAAAGAATTCCTTGATGGGTCTGCCTAATAACAACCCTTGTCATTGTCGCGGTGTTAGAAATACAGGAAATTTGCATATAAATAGTCTGAAAAGAGGGGTTAAGTGTGTTTATATGGTATAGTAAATTGTCTTCAAACCCCTCACATGGCCCCGTGACTTCTGGTGATCATGATTGACACCAGCAAGCATTATAAGAGTGAGCACGCTTTCCTTCTTCGATAGATGGATATAGATGAACCATCGAGGGTCCTTGAGAGTTGCCACCCCAGTCATTACTTTGGTATTAACAAGGGATATATGATTTCCCTTCTTTCTTTCTTGCTACTTTGATAACCCTTGAGCTTCTCTCATCAAAGTCAGATTCTCTCCGTCATTTACAGATTCGATGCAATGAAAATGTTCCGAAAAAGGAAGTCACGCCCACATTAGGTTCATTATTGGATAATTCTCACTGAGCTAGCGCAAACTTACGAAGCATATAAATTACATCATGCCAAAGGAAAATTTGTTACATAAGATTTTTTTGCGGCTAATAAAAGTCGATATTGACGGCGACAAAAGATTGCACTTGTTTCTATCGTTGCCATTTCCTATTGAAGAACGCGTAACTGACGTTGCAACTTAATCTCATTTATGGCCGCATGTACATGAACGTCGTAAACGCGACAGGCTCACGAACTCGATTTAGTTCAAGGAGGCATTGGATATTTGTTCGCTGTGTCGGTTTGAGTTCTTTGCAATATATGCTTGCATAGAGAAGACGCTGCAGGTATATAAACAGATATAATAGTCATGAATATATGTTTTATGCTCGAGCATATTTATCTTTGAGATTTTCAAGGTACGCATACCTTTTTCTGCTACTAGGGCAATGATCGACTGCTATTTTTAATCTCTTCTCCTCTCCATCTAAAAGAATCTTTAACAACTTACAGGGAAATTATCGTTTTGTAATTGACTTATCGTTTCTTAATTTAGAAAGGTAGAAATGATATGAAATCATCATTTATCGCTTATGGAAGTAACAATTAATTATCTGGAACGATTTATAACAATTGGCATTTCTCCTTTGTTTTGCTGCGTCGTGATTGATCAAAAAGTTGGCGTTTTCCGTCTGTTGAAACAGCAGCACATTAATAATGTTTCTTCTTGCTATTGACGAAACGATTTTCTGCAGATATGAAGCCAACAGAAATCGTCAGAGCTCTCTTGGCGCACGACATCTTGACGTTGAAAATAAAATAATCTTCCTCCTTACCTGCAGCTCAAGAAGACGTTTAGCGGCAATTAATTACAGCACTGGCCTGCTCAACGTTATTGACTGCAAGTAATGCCAACTCCGGTGCAACGTCCGACGTGACCACCAACTAGCTCAAGGAGAAAGAGCATTGGCTTTAGAACTATGAGTTTTCACGCGCGCAACACTTGACCTCGTACTGTGTTTGCTGCAAACGATTGTTTTTTTCACATTTACTTTTTCTATTTTTATTAAAAAAATCTGGAATTCTTCAGTCAATCATTATACCGTAATACTGCTTAATAGCTCAATTTTAAGTCACTCTTTTTTTTTTAATACCAAATTCCAAAGAAATTTTACTTTCACCATCATTTCTAAAATCATGAAACTTTTCTTTAACTTCTTGGCATAGAGAATTTTACAATTCTCCGTTAGTTCCACTTAAACCAATCAAAAGTTTATTGTATACCTAATTAGATAATGGTCTAATCTCGCGGGTTAAAGAGTGAACCTCTCGGCCAATAAATATATTTATAGTGCGTCAATAAATAGTTATTTCTTGATAAAGTTTATCCAATACTCTCACATTATATAGAAGCTCACAAGCATCTAACTGTTAGTCATAATAAATTATATCGAGTGAATATATTTCTTAAAAGCAAAAAAATTTCTTCTTCGATCTGAGCTGTGAAGCTGTGAAGCCTGATATTATTCCTATTTTAATCAATTTTTCAAAAATTATTTAACCAATGATTCCCACAATATCCATGGGAACATAATTTCAATTGTAGAAAAAAAGGTGAAAAACTCAAAGGAATTTCAGATGTGTCTCGTAAAATTTTATATCGATTTTATATGAGGTCATAAAGAACACAAAGAATTTTATAAAGGTTATAAAGTTCATGTAATCATTTAATCAAGCAACACCTCATTTATACATAATGTAAGGGATAATTGCTGTATAGTCAGTACAAAATGAATTTCTCATAATCCAAGATTTCAGTATATAATTTTAACTATATTATTAGTTCACACACTTCACTATAAGGAAATGTTTCTTCATATATTAATTGTAATGACATTAAATACATATTATTATTATATGATTAGGGAATACGTTAGTTCAGAATTCTGTATCGCAAAATCGATTTATTTATATCGTAAACTGCTCTAACTGCTCTTCTATACGTTATACTAATAAAAAGATTTTCCCAGTATTTTTTGATAAAAAGAAATATAATAAAGGAAATGGTTTGATTATAGAGAGAATCCCATGAAATTAATTGTTATCGCAAACCCTCAGAAATATAGTAACGACCAATTT
Source organism: Synergus gifuensis (assembly GCA_904066015.1). Lineage (NCBI taxonomy): Eukaryota > Metazoa > Arthropoda > Insecta > Hymenoptera > Cynipidae > Synergus > Synergus gifuensis. Next base: position 2,022,564 of record CAJFCO010000044.1, on the reverse strand, counting down.
GTTCAAATCGCTCGCCTATCGTTTCAATTATTTTTCGGGGTTGGTCGTAAAAGTCTTTATTGTCTCGGATCTATTTTCGCTATACCATTTTACTCTTTTACTTTATAGAACGTTTCATGTCATAAATATGACACGTTTGACGTTAATTTAAACCCTATGGATAAGATTCCAAGCTCGTGGTTGGAAAGTTTGTTTTTATATATATTATAACTTATAATGAAATTATAAAAATTACAATAAATAAAAAATAATTCGAGTGATCAACCCCCTCTTATCCGATTAAACAATATAAAAATAGGAAAATTACATGGTTCACTCCCAGTGCATTGAAGATATCAAATTTTTGTCTTGGTTAACTATTATTTTTTAAATTAAAGAACTTCATAAGAAAGGATGACCGCTTGTTAAAAAATATTAGCAATGATGGAGTGGAATGGAAGGTTAAAGAATAACGAGATGAGGATTGAGGTTGATTCATGCTTGGAAAGAATAAGACGTAAGTTTCAATGTATACCGTTATATTTCTCTTTGCTGATCGGATTTGTATTATTACATAGATGTACTGCGAGTCTAACGATGCCGATATATAAAATGAATACCTATTATTTGCCTAACGATCAGCTTTTTCATTGACGATTTCAAATTCACAGTCATTTCCCGATTTTTGCCGGTCAAGTTTTTCAATTTTCCCGATAAACTAAATCTAAAAGTAACATATTTTTATTTATCGCTAAGCGTAAAGATTTATTTTCATTCATGTCGTTCTCTCTAAACATCCTGTGACACAATGGAGCAAAAAATTTCCCTTGCGATCGTTATTAAAGTAGAAATCACTTTTCTAAGTTGATAAAAATTTATAGAAAAATGAAAACATGAAGTTTACTGCTATCAGAAGTGAATTTCCGGTTTTTGAATTAAATTCCCGGACACTTTCGGGTTTTTTCTTGGTCAATAAAATTACCGGTCTTTCGATCCAAGTTTTCCAGTCAAGTCCTGACCTTGCATAATATATATTTTACATGCATCTCAGCAAAACTGTTTCTACTTTCGCTAATTGAGATCGCAAGTAAAGCGCACATTTTAGAGTTAGTATTCTTGACAACTTTACGAGGCGGTTTATGGCGGTCCTATAGACTTCTCGATATTTACATTTTAAAGTGAATGAAAATTTACCACACTCGTAAAAAAGCCTCCTAAAATGCATGTACTTTCCTGATCAATCATCTGGAATTAGATTGTTTAATGCCAAGGAATTTTTTTCTGAAGTTTGAATAACCATCCTATAATTATAATTATTGTATTTAGTCCATTAATTGATCATCTCCTCCATAGTTCATCTAGAATTTCTAATAACTAAATTATCTGTAAGATGAATTTCTTAATTATAAAGTTATATATTCATAATCCAGAGGGAATGTAATTCTAATTGCCAGAACAATTTGAAATTGAATGTTAGGAACTCTAACGAAGAGCAGAGAGGCTTCATAATAGTTGTCTTGATATGCCCCTTGGAATTGCTTAACAGTCGTACTTTCATGATCGCCAGGTTTCCTAGACTGAGGCGTCATACCTTTCCTCCTTGCAAAATTTATTACTAATAAAACGATGGTACTTTACCTGACAATTATTACATCTTAATGTACATCAGGAAATACGTCTCTAAGAATGGGGAAGAGATTATCAATTAATTTGCCTAAAAATATTTCACCTTTTCATAATAATTATAATTATAATGTGAAAATAGATTTTCCGTTTATTTATCAGTTTTGCCATTTAATTCTTTAATAGCAAGAACGAATAATATTGAAATGAGTGAATACAAGGTCCTGTAAACTCTTGTGTAACTGGTACTGAACGTGGAGTAACCAAGCAACGGAGGGACGCAAAAGCATGGTTGTTAGCTCATCCCTCACTTGGTCCACTTCAAAGGCCCGTATATACCTATAAACTCGGTTGTCGTATTTTATCAAAAGTGTGGGAGTGTACTCATCCGGCCAGATAAACGCGTATATTTCACAATTAAATTCTTTCTGACCGTTTCTACATTCGAAAAATTACTCCATTTCGAACTAAAGGCTTTGTTATTTCGCTGCTATTCCATTAAAAAATAATAATAAAAAATATAATAATATTTTATAAGAACTATTGTTTCACTCGGTACGTAATATAATGAACGTATGCAGTAGTCAATGCAGATCAAATTTCCCAACCAAACAGCCATGCTTTTTCTATAGAGGTTTAGTTGGTGAATTATAAAAAGTTGTATAACTTTTAATTGAATGCACTTTATGTAGTGGATAAATAGCGAGTAACTTGGTGAAAATGAGAATATGTATACATTTTTCTGAATAAAGAATTCGGCATTGAAATTTTTATGTAGTGAAAATGTATGAATTCATATGGTAATCATATAATGAAAGATATTTTTCAAAATTGTGGAAACATAACAGTGAATGTTGCTTAGCACCCATGGAATTCGAACACGAAAGGGTTAAAACTTCGTTATGCATCCCTTTTGCAGCTTATTTCAAGAAAGGTGGAACAAAATTCAGTACACTTGTTTTACCTTTGTATATAATTTACTTCCCATATACCTAATCAAATTTTCGTCACATTCAATATAGAAAATATAGCTTAACGAAAGTATAGCAAAGAGGAAATATGAGACCCGCATAAATACCTAACAGAAAGTAAGAGGGTGAAGTATGTCCGTCAATTTTACTTATTACTTGGCTGGTCTGTGCCTTATTGTATATCTGTCTATGCTTTTAGCCAAAATGTAATTTTAGGGGGAAATGGAAATTGCCAAAATGTATCAGTATTATTGATCATTTTATAGCGATGGATTAATAGTTTCTTCTCACTCTTTTTTTTTACGCCTCTTTTATTTACTCTCATTGAAAAATTGTCTCCGACAATCAGCACTAGATGAATTTGATATCGACCAAATTGTAAAGAAATGCATGCATTTGAAGTTCTGAACGTTGCTCGCGAAATATTTTTTTTTCAATTAAATTTTATTTAGAAATAATTTAATGTTCCAATACTACAAAAAAATGGATGTCATTACAATTAGTTTCGTTTATATATTGTATGTATATTATTTTCAATGTCAGTGAACCAATGCTTTATCATTGATTCTAGTTTAAAAAGCAATTTATTATTCACAATTTCGTTCATTTGAACATTCACAACTTTAAGCATACGTCATTGTTTTAAAAGTTGCAGGGACTACTCTCTATGAATTAGTAAAAATAGTGAACCACCAATTTGAATTGGTAAAGATTTCTACCACACATTAGTTGTATTAATTTGATTTAATAGTTTTCAAGTTTTCACTAAAGTTTCGGTCAAAATTAAGTAACAAGTACTAGAAATTTTCGCTAATTCAGATTTAGAGAGAAAGTCCTTTGCGATAGGTCGATAAATACTGCTGGCTTTATCCTAAAGTTTAATTACTTGGAAAAGAGTGCGCAATGCTGTGGTCTCATCTCCATTGTCTGGGCTGCTATTCAGCATTTTCGGTTTCCCTGTCCCTCCCTCAATTCCTCTGAGTGGCACAAGGCACTGACAACGGGAAACTCGATTGGAGAGCTAGGGTTCCTTACTTATCCCTCCCTTTATCCACCCTCGTTTCCCCTTTCCATCCGGCTTCCCTCCAAGTTGCTTGTGCTCGCCCTTTTTCCCCTTTTCCCCAACGGAGCCACGAATCCACCCCATCGTGACGGCCCCTTCTTTGTTCTGGAGGCCAACGACGAAGACTGAGACTACTGCCACAGAGCAACGCTGGCCCACTGACCCGCTGTGGCGTCCAATCAGCAGCCACTTGAAGGGATGATGCGGCCCTGGTAGAGCAGGATACAGGCTTATACGCTCGAGATTTACCAGCAAAGGAGTGCCAACCAGTTGAGGGGAACCAGGGGAAACTCACTTCAATGTTCTGACGAGCTGCCAAAATTGCCAGTTAGCGACTTTTAAGGCGAAAGCGGAGAAAGTTTGGCTCAGAAAATGCGTCTCTGGCGCCGACGTCGACGTCTTTCTTACAACCCCCGACGCTGTTTATTTCTCGTCTCTATAAACGAGATTGAAATTACTCAAACGCAGCGATTTCTTCTTCTTTGGCAGCAAGGGATCCTGGGACCTCCCACGGCTTTCCACTCGCAGACTCAACCCCTCTTTGTTGACCTCACTTGACACGCCCATGAGGAGAGATTTTACTTTTGGGAATTTGTCGTTTCGACTAGTTGTCATTTGATGGCTGTATCTTGGTATATCTACTAACCGGGAAATCCCTTTAAGAGAAACGAATTTAATAATTTTAGATTTTTTAGAAAGTATATAGAAAAAAATAATCGAAAACGCTTTATTAATAAAAGCGCGTGTTTATTGCATGTACATTGCTATTTGGTGGATATACACTTGTCCACTTTAGGCAGAATTTTCTTTTCATATGATGTAAATATATTACTTTGGTATTCATTATTGAATTGCTAATTCAAATGCGCTGGCTTCAGCGTTTGATTGGATTTCCGTCGAAACCGAAGTTGAAGTAAACAAAATTCCTCTTGGATATCGATCTTCATTCATTCGTTCAATTCATCAAGAAAATAGAAAGATTTCCAATTTTCGTTGAAGCTTGATAAGTTAACTGCAATTAATTAGCTACAATTCTGCGAATAAACAGACTCGAAGGATTTCGAGAGATAACTTGTTACCCTCCAATTACAAAGGTACCTATTATAAATAAGGACAACTTTTAATCAATGTTCATTTGTTCATTCACACAATTCGCTCGATTTCCAAATAACCAATCAGGTTTTCAAGAACTAAGTGTTCGATATTTTCGAGATGTATGGTAATATCACTTTTTTTTAGATAGGAGGATTTGGTTTATTTGGAATATGAGCAACTTTCTTAACTCACATAAAAGACTATTATATGTAACTTTTCCCTATAGACGGTAGAATAGTGCCTTTAATCTCCTGAGACATGTAACGTGATTGGCGGATAATTGTAGCGATTTTGTCATGATTTCAACAATGCGATTCCTGATACGAATCTGAAGGAACAGACTTGTCAAGAACTTGAATCCAAGCACACCCCGAAGTCAATCACGACGTTAATCAGACTTTGTCCCGTTGTCGAAGCTTCGTGAACCGAGTTCCGAGTTGGAAAATAGGGAAACAGTCAAGAAAGACGAGGGATCCTAATTGAGAAACTCACTAAGCACGAAAATGTGATCCTTCAAAATGAGCAATTTCATCTAGTCTCAGAAATGACGGTGTTGTATTTATTGTTAATTAGGGACAACATGAAATTCTCGTTACTCGAAAGACAAAGGCACAAAATATAAACTTGAAAGTCTTCACTATAGATATATATATATATATAGAAAATGTCAAACAATTCCATTGCAATGGATTTTCTTCTTTTTCTTTTATTAAATATCAAATCGTTTATTACTTATGATTTTTCCTCGGATTTTTCTTGATCAATTTGAAAGATGGTCTGTGA